>JAVQJG010207452.1:0-15786 GCA_036024015.1 Craterocephalus amniculus
CAATCAATGAGTCATTAATTGTAATGAAATTACCACTTTTACCACATACTATACCACGTAGAAAACCATTTTTCTTAGAAAGATTAAAATAATATCAGGTATAGTTCCTTTAAGTCAGATTTTAGAATTTGACCTCACTATGCCACTGCTTTCATTGCTTTGTTATAATCTACCACTTAAAGTGTGCTTCTTCGAGCAGTTTTCTTCCTTACTCTGTAGTTAAAGTAGGTGCATTTGACCTTTAACCCTTTATCTTAAAAGAGTTACCAGTTTGTTTGCACAAAGATGACAATCACTCCTCCATTCTTGGCAAGAGGCTGAATTTCTCTATTCCTGCTCCCTGTCTCACTCTATTTCTCAGACTGCGTTGTCAAATCTGCCCTTTCAGCTCCAGCATTTGCTTGTTTTCTTGTTTTATCTCCTGTTCTTCCTCCTTTCCTCTGTGTTCTCAGAGCAGCAGGGAGACTTGAGGAGGAGAGTTTGCTTAGCCTCAGGATTAAGTTGCTGCTGGGGATTAAATGCAATGGAGACCAAATTCTTGTTGCGTAACGCTCTATGTGTGTGCACGTGTGTACTTGGAGTTGCACATGCTGGTTAAATATGGACAAATCTCAGTGGAACTCTGCTGATTGCTTTTGGTGTCTAAAACTCATTTCAACTGTATCCCCCTTTGAGAGTGATCTAGACTAGAGACAATTTAGCAAATATGATATATGTGTTTTGGAGTTTTGGAATGTAATTACAACTGAGTGATGCAGTTTACAAATCTGTCTTCATCATGTCTATTAATTTTTTTGGTCAGTGCATAAAATACAGCAAGACAGACGTCAGTATAAAACTTTGTGTAGATTTGTAAATTTGGTTTTACAAGTTATATGAAATATTATATCATAGCTCCACACTGTGAGTTTAAGTATTTTAGGGACTAAAGTATCCTGTAGCATTATTATTCTTACTTGATACAGTCAAGATTTAAATAGGATTTAAAGAGAAACAAATGTTACATACATTAGTTGATTTTGTGTAAAATATGCATAAAAACAGCTGATGTGGACCAACTTAAGGTTGAAAAGAGTTTATTGATAGAAAAAAAAAAACAAAGTTTGCAAAGGATACCTACTTTGGCTGCTGACAGGAGGTTTTGCAATCTTTGTAGATGCTCACTCACTCTAAATCAGTTGCATATAATCTACCTAAAGTTACTTGTAAGCATGTTGCACTCTTATTGAATTGGCGTCAGCATATCTGCTGCCCACACTCCATCGCCACAGGGGCCCATCCAAAGTTAACCCATGGGCCTGGATATGGCCTGTATCTTCGGCAGTGTGATTAAATTGACATTGCATCTGCCAGAGAAGCTTCAGCAATGCCTTCAAGAAAAGGAAAGAAGAGATTAGCGTAATTGAAGAAATAACTCTCTTCAAATAAGTGCCACTGGAGAGGAAACGATGAGTGTTAGTGTATCTGGTTGTGTGTCTGGTGCGTGAGTCTTCTTAGACAATGTTGGATCAGGAAACCCCTCGTTCAGAGAGTCTTATTAACTTCTGATCACCTTATAGTTGAAATGTTCTTTATTTGTAAAACTTTGCCTAAAGTGGCGTTTGTAATTCCAGTGTGGCAGCAGATTCAGCCTCCAGAACATCGAAATAGCCATGAAAAGTCATCTGTCTGACGCAAAACTCCAAAAAGTCCATTCAGTAACAGTGAAAAATCTCCGCCATCTCTGCGCTTCTCTGCTACAACCTGAGCTGCAGGGGGCGTCAAAGATTTCACAGACACATGCACAGAGGGCTCCCTCTGATGGATTTTCCAGATCTAAATTTTTCTAGTTTCAGCTTCCTTATTCAATTGACTGTAATTATGTAATTGATGGGATGGGCCCATCTTGGGAGTACCGTAGTGGTCAGCCAAGGTAAACACAAACTCTCCATGTTGTTACTGCTCCGTCTTGATTCAATGTTAGTCGACCCCCAGAGGCCCCACTTCTAGGCATTTGCCTAGTTTGCCTTCTGTGTGTATTCTGCACATCTGTTTTTTGATGTACGATAGTATGTATGATGTAGGAATTTTCTGTTCAGCTTGCTTGGACTGAATATGAAAACAATGAATTAAATTGTATGCCACTGAATATCGCTTTATTATCATTTAAAAAAAATTAAAGTGACCAATAAAAATAAATTATGACGGTATTTTTATGACCAGTCAAAAAGTCTAGAGCAACCTCTGATGTGAACACGAAAGAAATATGCTTTAGAGTGTCGGTCATGGTGCAGCAGGCACTTAGAAAGGAAGCTTGCTGCGGTGAAGCCTTGTCTCCGGATTTAACTCCGGGCTTCGTTGAAGCGTTGGTTTTCGGGGTCATCGACAACTTGTAGGCAACATTGCTACACAGCACTGCAAGGGATTCTGTGATAAATTCTCCACTCTCACCCTCTCAAACGAAGCAGAAATCTGCTAAATAGTCCTTTATTAAGCTCAGGGCAGAGATCTTTACAAGTGCTGCCTTCTAAGCATCGGTCTGACACCGCAGTTCCTTTGTTGACCGCCTCTTCTTCTCTCCTGGAGGATGAGTGTCTCGGCTCGATGCAGAAGGGGGCATAGTTGTGGCTACTATTGCTTGGTCTGTGTGAACCGGGAATTTCAGGTGATTGAAATCTGGGACTCTGTAGTTAGGACCATGCCCCTTGACGCCATAGCCTCACAGCCTTGTTTTATCAGTTGTGATTGGCCAGGTGCAACTTTGTGAGGAGAACAGAGATGAAAACCTTACCCTGTTTCTTTTATGGGTCACTAGCCTTTTACCCAACAGTTGCAACCTCCCCAAAAAGTCCTTTAGCCCATGAAAGACCGAATAGAGAATTAATAACAACCTTCTTGTCCTGGTCTGACAGTCACAACGTCCACTTCCCTGCTACAGCAAGGCCCTTGACACCCGGCATTGCACCTCTCAACACCCGCAGTTAGAGGTCTGTGACAATGCAGATCTCCTCCCAAACAGCTGGACTTGTGGTACATTTATCTAAAAGGTGGCCCGTCTCCTGAAACAGGTTCGGCTGGTAGGCTGATAGAACAGTGGCCTCATTCAAATATCAATAGACTGAGATGCCGAGCCAGGAGAGTTGGCCCAGCAGAAGCCAGAGTGGGTGAAGGTGATAAGCGACTGACTAGCTTTGCTGCTAGTATTTTCAAGGCCAGAGTAGCCCTTGATAGGAACTCTGTGGCAAAAATTTCATCCAAATAATGTTTCATGTCTTCTGTGCAGACTGAAACAGTGCAACAGTAAGCTGTTAAGGCAGAGCAAGCTTGGCCTTGCCTGGTTTAGAGCTTGTAGGTGGCCGAAGAAGACTGAGCATCTCTGGTGGAGTTGCTCAGCTAAAACTCTGAGGCAGGAGGTAGTATGGTATATTCATCATCATTGTCATTATTAAGGAGGTCCAAATTAACATCCTTGTCATCGTCCGCTCCGTAGCCAGCAAGCCCTTAGCATGGAGAACTTGGCCAAACAGAGGAATTAAAAGCCATATCAGAATCTTCCACTATGTCACCCTAGCAAACACTCCCCTGTTTTTCTCTCTGCTGTCGCCCTGTGCATGCTCATGATGGGTCTTTGCATATAAAAAAGATTCCACATGATTAATTTGTTTCTTTAGTGGGGCAGTTTTCTCTGACTTGGAATAATATCAACAAAATTGAAATGATTGGACTGTTTTGGATTTGGAATTTGATAATGAGTGAACATTACAGACATTTGATTCAGATCTTTAGTAAGCCAAGTCAACAACTCAAATTTATTGGTATTTATTCACATTCTCTCCGCCAGGGAATATCATTCATTGATGTTTGCCCATTTCTTCTGCTTAAAAGCAACTTTTACTTCACCAAGCAGTGGTCCTAATGTTTTGGCTGATTGGAGTACATGGTTCTTTTGATAGAATCTATTAATCAATGTTTGGAAAATTACCTGCCTACTCAGCGCAAGCCAGGACTCATTTTCAGACTGATTTCTTTGGTTTACACGCAGATGAAAATGATGTATTCTCATTTTTAATGTGTCTCTATATTTATGTGCCTGTTTACTGTGCTACACCAAACAAGTTGCTGATGAATGTGAGGTTCTTAGCCATTAACATTTTTATCAGCTTACTATGCATTATGCAGCAAATATTTATGGCTTACCAGAATCTCTTCAGACATGTTTCTTGCTGACTGCATATTTGTCAGTTCTCCTTGACAGTGCTTATAAAAATGATGCCACCATGATGACTTTGCAGGAAATCTCCACACCCCTTTAGGCCTGCAACTGAGAATTCTCTTTCTTTCAAGCGCTCACATTTAAGGGACTTATTCTTCTGATTTTTTTTCTTTTTTACAGCTAAGCATTTTGTACCTTTATTTCCTCATCTTTGAAGTCAAGACCCTTTCCATTGGCATGCTTTTTCTCTATGTCTGTGCACATGAATGTGGAGCCATTAGATTGCATGTGTTTGACATGGATGAAATGTTATCAAAAGAACCAAGGGTCACATGAAGTCTTCAGACTAAAGAACCCTGTACTCTGTGAAGCACTGTCTGCAGCACATCACACTTAATTACAGTATACTTCATGCTCAGCTAAATGAGGGGCAATACGTAGTAGGTTCTGCCAGCTATTTTGCAAAAAAATAAAAAATTGTGGGTAGGAAATATGTTAGAGAATGTATGGAAGACAGTATGTTTGTTTGTTTAGTATAATGACATCAAAGACACAAGCAGATAGCCTCAGCCTAAAGCCAACTGTGCTTTCCTCAGCTTTGTTCAAATTAGAGCCTGATATGAATAATTTGGTTTTGTAATGGTTGAAAAAACAGCACATGAAGATTTAACATCTCCCTTTTTTCACTCAGTCACTCTGGTCTCCAGTGACATTTGTAGAAATAAAAATGCAACAAATTTTTGTGTAAGAGGTTGTTTGGATTAATATAACATTCATAAGTAAGCAATTTACATCAAACTTAAACAGTTTTTATCTTGGAGTTGTGTTTCAGCACAGCAAGCATGTAAGATGACTTGTTATAATTGGAGGGCTAAATTAAGTTAATCTCAATAAACCAGTTGCCTAAAACCACAAAATTTCTTCCAGCTCTTTCAAGGACAATCATTGGCTGATTCACGGCACATAATAATCATGCTGTTTTGTAGTGGTTTTCCTTTAACATTGGTGTTACATAGCTTTTCTACAAATTAGAGGAATAAAAAAGTTTGTTTCAATAGGAGTTTTTTCTTTCACACGGGGATTTTTCTTGAACATCCTTAAAGAGACACATCTTATATAAGAACTTTTAAGAGAGAACATAACAAGAGGTTCTGCTGCAGTAAATGATATGATATTTTAAAAAGTTCTTCTATAATTTGTTAAATGAATAGATTGTATAGAACATATAGATTTAGGTAATAAGATCTGTTAAGACCGTCTTCAATGATATTATGAACCTGCAAAAGATCCTAATAGTTGGTCTTGAACTCCGTCTTTAGTCTAACCTCAGCATTTAGTGACTTTAGTGCAACTGTTTACAGAAACATTCTAAACATTTGTCAGCCACAGATGGTTGACACTTAAAATATTTAACACAAATGAAATCCACTGCCCATCATTATGGTGACATCTGTGAAACAACAAAGTGACATTTAGCAGCTCACTCTTAGAAATCCAGCACTCTGTCACACTGTGAAATCTCAAGCCCACATGAAGGCAACAGCCTGCCATCAGCACAGGAGCAGCAGACATGCAAGTTGTACAGGAGAGTTTTATGACTAATCCCCTTCACACCATCCACTGTCACACAGCACTCAGGGCAAATCTCTCACAAGAAAAGTTTGCCATGATACAGAACATATAAGACACTAAACTCTTCAGCAACAGTCACATATGTCCCAGGCCTCATAGCTAATTAGCAGTTCATAACTCAGAAATTAATCTAATTTAGATGAATGTGATTGGTTGAAGAATAAGTTTAAATCTGTACACATTTTGTGTTAAAAACAAAAGAATTTAAAGTGATAGGACAATAACTATCATGGAAAACAATTTTAAAACTTTATATTTCTGTATTTCAGCCTTGTCACATCTTCTGTGTTCTTTCTGTTCTTTAACAAGAGGCCACGAGATCTCGCCAAATAAAGAGGACAAACCATTTAGAAAAAGGGGTGTGGGGGTGGGAATTGACCTTAAATTCATGAAATGGAAAGAAATTCATAACCAAATTTATGATTTGTTTGATTCATTTATTTAGAAATATCATTTCAAAATCAGTTTAAAAAATCACAGCGTTCAATAATGAATATTTCAATATGGTATTCCTCTTTGATATTTTAATTCAATTCAGAAATGACAGAACACTTTGCAATCTGGTTTCTTTTCTATAAAATAAATTTTTAATTTGACATTATATTAAGCAATCCATATTTTTGTTTGACAATTAATTACTCATCATCATCTGCTATATTGCTATGTCAGTAACCTCTCCATTGGAGACGCAAAATTAAAAACTACCCAGCGGCTAACGTTATTATGGGAAGGAATTCAAGAAAGGTCATCACTTACAAATAAAGAAAAAAAAAACAGCCAAATGATGATAAATATAAGCCAAATAGCTTAAAACATAACACTTGGTAATTAATCTCTCAGCAAATCAAGGCAACTGAAAACTCATGTAGTAACTTCATGATTCACATCACACTTGGCCTAGCATGTGGAGAACCGGCAGAATTGAGCAGTGTTAGAGTGCGCGGATGGGGCAGATAAAGCACCGTTGGTGGGGATTGTTTCCTTGTCTGGTAAACAGTCTGATAAAATAGTGTTGAGACAGACATTAACGTTATAGTTGACTCCTTTGGCTGATTTGTCCTGCATTGCTTGTTTTTGACAACTTCAGTTTTGATAAAAATTACAGGTACTTTTAGTTCTATTTTTAGCTCGTCAAAAGGGAATACAAGTTCACCTGGAAACTGTGACAGCACCTTTATGGCTGCATTATATCCTAGACTGGGTCTTCTGCATTTCCTAACAGGACATGTCTTCGATCCCCACGAGAATGTTCTTGTTGCTATTTTGAGATGCTCTGCTTGACTGCACTGCCAGTCAGTTAGAGAACAAATCGTCTCTTTTTATGTCCTTTCTTTTCATCCTTCCTTTTACTTTGACAGGTCACTCATTTGGAAATTTGATTAGTTTTAAAATCAGCAGAAGAAACTGTTCACATTAAAGGAGCTGTAGGCTACCCGATATTATGTCCGGCTGTTTTACCAAGCGAAAGCAGCTAGTTTTCAGCTTTGGCGTGACGCTTTTTCTCGGCCAATTGGGGTTAACTTTCATAACGTCTGGATCTGTAGGGGAATGTTCTTACTGGCTGATCAAAATCCGGACATTCCGAAAGTTAACCCCGTTTGGCCGAGAAAGAGCGTCACGCCAAAGCTAAAAACTAGCTGCTTTCGCTAACTAAAATAGCCGGATGTAATATCAGGTATAGCTCCTTTAACTTTTAAACAGAAAAATAGATTTAATCTAATCAGGATTATTAATTTCTTTGATAGATTGATATTCTTTTGACTCAAGTGCTTCTTTTCTTTCTCTTTTCCAGCATCCTGTTTGCAGATATAGTTGGTTTCACCAGCCTGGCCTCTCAGTGTACAGCCCAGGAACTGGTTAAACTGTTAAATGAGCTGTTTGGGAAGTTTGATGAGCTCGCCACGGTGAGTCTAATTCTCTTCCTTGAAGCCATATTCCTTAATTACAGTCACTGTTGGCATTCAAAGCGGCTTGTTTTCTCTCTGTGCACACTGCGCTTTGTCCATACTCTTACACAACGGTAATGTGTGTTTTTGTGTATGCACTGTTTTGGCCACAGGCTACATGCACATGCCTGTAGCTTTGCATGATATCGCAGTGAATATCGCAAGCCCATTTGATGCTTAATATGATTATCCAGTTCTTCATTTGAGGAAGAGTTGACAGACCTCTTTAATCTCAGCCAGATTTACCCACGGCTAAACCTCGCCCCCTCTGTTGTGTGAATGAACTGAATGAAGAGAGTGTAGAGTCATACACATCCCCGATCGCTCTTGGTATGCATGTGGAAAAGATTTCAGCTCTCCCATCTGTCAATATTTCACTCTGCATGATTTCAGGGATGAAAATCCGCTCAACTTTTGTTGTGAATTTTTGCTGCTCTGGTTAATCTGTTTGCTTTCTAATGTGGCACCGTCAGTGACGGTGTTGCAAATCTGTGAATCAAAATATTATTGGACTTTAAGGTGAAGTTAGGTCAGCTTTGTCTCACTAAAGATATGTCTCTGTCATCTCTGGAGTGAATTTGGCTGACAGTGTCTTTGTTTGTCCTACAGCCCTGTCTACATGTAATACGGCCCATGTCAAATCCATTAATCCACAGGCTTACAACAAATGTTTTTTTTGTTTTTTTTATACAGTATAGAAAGGTTCACTTGGCCCTACTGAGAATTTATATTATTAAGCCGTTGTGTATACAGGCACTAATTGAGATCTAACTACGGTAAAAAGAGAACACCTCTTTTTGACCTGTTATTATCACACAATTTTAAAACCTTTCCAATTAATCTAGGATCAGTTGTTGTGCCCAACTGTTTAAATGTTGTCATCTGCAGTTATTTTTATCCAGTGGATTCAAGTTAATGATAAATTCTATTGACACAAAATTTAAACCAGTTTCAAAGATTTCATTATCTAAAGTCCTCTTGCTTGAAACCAAAGAAAAATGTTTGTAACATGTCAATTTCTGTGTAGTTTTTATCAAAGCTGTGTTGTTCTTTTATGTATAAATAGAATAGTTTGTACTGGATTTGGTAGCGAGCTTTGAACCTTATATTGCCCTGAAAGGCTCTCCCTAGCCTTGAAACTTGTCATCAAGTGTTCTAGCCTTGCCCTGACCCAAAGCCCCATTCATTCTGATCCACTTTGGCAGGAAGTGGCAATGCCAGTGACTCATAGTTGTGGTCACTGTCGGCACACAGGCTCCCTTTCGTCCCATACGAAGAGCGGGCGATGCCACATGGCCACTGGGCATCATCTCATAATACCATTCCAGCACCATCCCCACACCACCTGTCCACTCTTTGGACTTGTCAAGCAGCATGGGAAGTGGGCCAGGAACACAGTGTTCTCCAAAAATGCCGTCAATGTAGCAGACCAAGTCTCCTTTCACTAGAATTTTACGATAAATGAATCTGAACTGTACTTTATCTGAAAGCTTTCTCTCCCATTAACCTGCCTGCAGTCTCATCCTTTTTTTAACCACATGTAGCCAATGAGCTCTTAATGTTACATACGCTCTCTAAATATAGTCATAGCCATTAGATAGTGTTTGCATTACAGCTTTAAAGACCAGCTTTCTGGCTTTTAGCCATGTCTTCATGTTAATCAGCATATGTTCACAGAGAAAATGTCCCACACAGGTCATGCTTAAAATATCGAGTCCTGAACATTCTAGTTTATATGTGAGAATTGTAAAGAAACCTGACTGTCTAATGTTCTCAGTTATACACAGCAAAGATGTGAACTAGTCACTGACATGATCAACGTCCAGTCTCGCTGAAAAATATCAAATGCATCAATTTGTCCAAACCAATCATAATGCTGAAAGTGGACATTGATTGTTTTAATCTTTATTTATTGTAAGTATTGTGATATTTTGCACAGTGTCATGAGATCATGTTGATTAGCTACTTGTAAAGTTACATGTTAGCACAATATTTAAGAACAGAGAGCCGCAGTAGTTTGTATTTGTGTTTTACATCCACATGGGAAAAGTTATTTTTTCTACTGACTATTCTTTTACAGTAGCTCTAATTTAGTCTCCACCAACTTGTAACCTATTATAGCTACTATACTAAGTATAACCTATTATACCTACTTTATGTTACCAACCTTAAAACACTGTGATTTAGACTGGTTTTGATAGCACACTAACATTTACATTCCTGGGGCAATCATCCCCCCAAAACATCCAGGGGCTGAGAAATCACACGTCACATCTTTGTGTTCCAGCCTGGAGTGTCCAATGACTGCAATTTTTTTCCTCTATGGCACCACATCATATGTCAGCAACTGGATATCAGCACACTGGCCATTTTGGATGCACCGATTCAGCAAAGGAACACTGGAACACATTATTTGAGGGAAAGGTTAACATGAGACATTTGTGGGGAGAGCTCAGGAAAATTACAGGATGCAAGATGAAATGTGTCTTCATTATGGCTGCAGAAGTGCAAAAGTGAGTCTGAAGTTGCAATAGCAAAACAATCCCTATCTCTCATACTAAAGAATCCATAGAAAAATTCAAGACTGAATTCAGACAACGATTCAGATCACCCCCAGAATCTTAATCACTTGTTCCTTCATTCCATTTCTGAGATGTCCTGAAAATCTTATCCAAATCTGTCCATAACCTTCTGAGTTATGTCACTGAGACAGACAGATTAACTGTGTCGCTGAAGACATAATGGCACTTAAACTTGAGGCACTCAGAGAGCGCAGACCTCTGCCAAGCCATAGGATCAATCACCTGAGAAAAATCCCAATCCCTCACAGTACTCCCTATATTTTGAACCTTCTGGTTCCCAGGTTCAAAAGATCAACATGATTAAGGACAAACAATGTTGGATTATAATGTCAACATGTAAACATTGCAGTTTTTTATAATGCATTGGACATGGCTGCACTGAATGTAGGTGTCTAGCATCGATGCCAGAATAATAAATAAAATATCAATAAAATCTGTTATTAATAATAAATTACTATTAGCTGACGTTCAGCTTCTGTTTTGTTACTTTAGCATCACATGATGCTTTCTTTTGTGGTTGTTCCCCTTCAATATAATATAACTACAATAATATAAGTACATTTTAAAATTATTTAATTTCATTAAATGTTAGCTGATAAGTGAATTAGACATTTTCTTTCTTTTTTTAAATAAATCTTTTCATTAACATTTGTGGCGTACAAAATTTAAAGATCAGAAAAGAAACAAAAAGTAATCAAGGAGATCCCATCAGAAGGAAAAATGTGGTCTTTTTAAACAGCGCCGTCATCTTATTTCTTCTAATGCTGGGTCTGCGTTGTCAAAATGACCCCCACTGGTAGGGGGGTAGTGGAATGTTCGCAGTTACAGTGTCAAGATGGTGATGCGGATCACCCCCAAAATCTTACCAGTTGTTCCTTATATCATTTAGGAGATTTCATGAAAATTTCATCAAAATCCATTCATAGCTTTTGAGTTATGTAACTGACAGACAGACAGATAAATGAAAGCTGGCGAAAACATAACCTCTGATACAGGTTGCATTTACAGAGGTCAATCCCCCCCACCCTTTTTAATATGTAAAGTTAAAGATATAATTTGTTTTCAAACAAGGCTTTAGGTCTAGAAAGATTTTTTTCTTTAAAAAAAGTTTTCAGTTTGAGTAAAATGATTATTTCCAGCAGCCACTAAGTACTACACTATGTCTGCTTTTAGCAAACTGAGTGTTTCCTGCTAGCTGTTGGAGACAAGATTGATTAAGTAGATTACAACACTGCGGTTTTATGAAATAGAGGAATATAAGTTGTTAGATGGAAAACCAAATGATCATAATAAGTTGGAATTTCAGCTCATGGCACAGCCTCAACTGTGGCAAAGAGCATGGTTAGTTTGATACAGTAGATCCGGGATTTCAGCAAGGAAATTACACAAAGTTTTAGCAAAACGCAGCACTCATTACTGTATTGTGCTGACATTAAACCGATCTATGAATCTAATCAAAAAGAATGTAAATGTTCGAAGTCAAGAAAATCAGGACAATGTTGAGAAAACATTACTGTTCATCCATCGGTACACAGGTCACCGCTGTTGGAATAAAGCAGGAAAATGGGAAGTGATTTACAGCAGTCCTGGGAAACAGCAGAGTGCCGCTGAGACTCCGACCAATGGGAGACATCTCAGGAAAACTTTGAAACTTTATGTTTAAGTTTTGAACCCAAACTTGGTTGATAGTGGACCTCTTACATCAGCCTGACCTCGAGCAGATAAAATAATTATACCATGGATAACTGATGTGAGTGAGTTTACTGTGCTGCAGATACATGATTTTTATATAAAATATTCACATCATTCTCAACAATGTCCATGCTTCTTGTAATGAATGTGGAACTTTAACCGAAGTGTAAAGCGGCACACCAACTGGCTGTCTCAAGTTTGGGTCATAGATAAACGCTTCCTCTCCTTGGCAGAGATTCCAACAGTCTGTCCACCTCCCAAAGAACAACTTCGGCTGTGAGAGGAGCTGTGACTAATTTATGATTGTTGTGCTATATAACATTTATAGCTTCCTACAGGATGAGCTATTGCGTCTACATGCTCACGTCTACCATTACTGTTTCCGTGGCAGTTTCACAAAGCTTTTCATTCTTGCCTCTATTTTCTCTCCTTTTACAACACCTCCCTGCATCACAGCTTTCAGACTCCTCCGCTTCTTGTTCCTCAGCGTTTTGATTGACATGCAGCAGTCTACTTCCCTCAACTGTGTCTTTTAAGCCCTGCGGTTCTCTGTGCTCTCTTTTTCATGTTTCCATTTTTAGGATGACTCAATGATTTATCTATCTACTGTCTCTTACTTCCTTGGCGAGTTAAAGTTTCCTTTTTTGTTTACACATATATGACTGTGAAAGAACAGACATCTTTCGACATGTGCAGATTAAGAAAGTATAGTGATGTCTAGATCATTCATTGGCATTTTTTAAAGAGGATAACAATTCATCTAATTGACATATCTGAAAAAAATTGTCATTAAAGTTACAAAGGAGAAAGATGTAAACATTTTAACAGCTGGAAGAACTGTCATAGTAAAAGATTATCCAGGTAAAAGTAACATGAACCAGTTTATGTAAAGACAGAAAAGAAAAAAGATGTGGGGAGGAGTTGAAGTAGTAGGAACACAGTATATCCCCCAAAGGGATGTTTAAGGGTGAAAAGCCTGTCCAAATGGCTTTGTTCATCTACATGAAGAATATATAATGTAATTATATTATTTTTAGATCGAGAACAGGAAGTGTTCACTGCCCACACAGTGGCAGCTGTCTGCAAAACTAGAACCTGGGCTTATACACAATCAAATAACCCTGTCTGTGTTTGTCTCAGGAGCAGATGCAAGGATCACTTTCAAGTCCTGCTGTTTCCACTGGATGCATGTGTAATTAAAACTGTGGACTGAAGCAAAACCCCAACCAAACAAACCAGTTTGGATACTTGACAGAGGAATAAGAGAGATTTGTGCTTCCAGGATGAATACAATAATGGTGCTATCTGTGCAGCAAACATAGCATGAAGCAGCCATGACACATTCTAGTTATGTGATGCACATTTGGCAAGAATGGTCAATTTTATAAAGAAGACACTAAGATCATCCAGATTATCCACATTTATGAACATATATTAAAAAAAAGAATGTCTTGTATGTTTTTTTGTTTGATTTTTTACATTTCAGATGACATAATCCTTATGCACAGAGCAGTTTCCCTTGCCCATATAGATACAAACTATCCTAAATAATATACTGTAATGCAATGATTTGACCAAAAAAGGCTGAAAGAATCCTGCATGTCATAATTAATAATAAGTTGTCTTTTTGTAATGTCATTTTGTACTTATATGCAGCCTAACTCCTGCCACAAAGTCAAGTATGCACAGGGATGTCTCTACAGATGGAGCTGTGTCCCAATTCAGGGTCTGCGCACTTCGAAGTGTGCAGCCTACAAAGGCTACTGAGTGACCACCGCAGTTTGCACACTTCAAAGCCTACCTAGTGTGCAAGAATTTCCAATAGTGCTCCAGTCCCCTGTTGCCTTGCAACAGCAGTTATGAAAGTGTGTTCATTCTTTCCGCTAATTCCTTCACATAAGTGCATTACAACAATGTAATGGAGTCGTAAATTTATGTTAAAAGTGCCGTTTCAAAATTTGTTTCAATGGCTGAAAAAAAGCCGGTGGATACTTCATTAAAAGGAGACTGTGTAAATTTTGGCCACTAGGGGGTTAAACCTGTGTGTTCCCACTTGTCATATGACACTGTTGCAAAATTAAACTGTCTCTCTCTTTCTGGGCACCTTAGACACCATGTTCATCATTTTATTTTTTTTTAGATTTGACCAACTTTCAAACAAAAAGTAGCATGGAGCACAGCCCTCTGTGTTTTGTAGCTGTGCTGCAGGTCACATGATCCATGAGAGACGGATCAACTCATGCCAAGCAAGAGATCAGCCCCCTCAGAGCGTCGACAAAGGTCAAACAGAAATCATCCATTAATACTCACATTAGGCTGATAATGGGCTCAGAAGTTTAATTTTGGGGGAAAATACAGGTTTAGTAGTCCTAGTGGCCAAAAGTTACACAGTATCCCTTTAACCACTAACAAAGCCACAAATAAGGAATATTACACATTTTTAATGCCACAGTTTAGCAAACTTAAAGTTTCTTTTTATATTCTGTCACATCTCAATGGTAAAATAAGTACTTATGTATTCCATTGCACTTTGCTGCTCATTCCCTGCGGAGCCATGGCTCTGTCATCTTGTTCAAAATAAATATGGGAGAAAAGAGGCCGTGGAGGATACGCCACCAGCAGCCTTCATTACAGCCCAAACGGAGTGCGAGTTTGTAGGATGGCATTGTGAGGCTCCTTGAGAGACTTTTGAATTGGGACAGCTCTTTGAATCCACACTTCGGAGTGTGCAGGCCCTGAATTGAGACATTTGTCTAGAACATGTCTGTGCACTACTAAAGAATTAATTGATGGATGCTTTATTTTGCATGTACTCATTGGTAACAGTTGCTGCTCAGATATGTGGGGTCAGCACCAAACTATTTTAACTCTGCAATACTGGTTTATCTTTTGTGATCTCTCAAAAATATTGTCTGGCACTGCCCGTCCCACACACAAAGCATTCTCAATCCAGATCGGTAGTTTTTCTTTTGCGATTCCACAATGGTGGAATGAGCTTGAAGACTCATCTCTTCCATGAAATCCTCCTCTACTAACACCCCTAACTCCTCTGACACGCCTAACCTGCTCTAACTTTGGACTTTGAACTCTGACATTCAAATAGATTTAGCTCTCTAAGGACAGAGCAGTGTTTCCTCATTGTACTGAAACTTGAATGTTGTTGCTCATTTTTCGAGACTCTTTAGACAAAAGTATCAGCAAAAACACTGAATGCAACTGTAAATGTATATCGTTCGCAGTTTGCAAAATGCATGTGATACTTAAATATTTCAGAATAGTTTTGGATCATTGTTTAAAGGTCATGCAATTAGGATAATGAAAATTATGGCAAGACCTTTTTAGAAGCATCAGTGCAGAGGAGTTTTCAACCCTGTAGAAGAGGAGAAAAATTTTTTTATCAAAGGATTCCCTGCAAAAATTATGCAATTCAAGTAAGGGCACATGACACACTCAAAACTACAGAAACGGTTCTCTTTGGTTCCCAAATTCATGCCGGTTGCTGTTAAAAGATTAAGTGTTGCAACACAGGTAGAGATTGATTAGACTTTTTGATAACATGCTGCTGATGTAGGATTCAGAATATATTTATAAAAACAGGAATGTTTGCTGTGTGTCATCATTTCATATATACTGTACGGTATATTTATAGGGTTTAAAGATTTTTTTTTACACAAAACACATTCTGTTTCACTTTAAATGTTTCACAGCATCTAAACTTTTTTTTTTTGCAATCTGGTCTGTG
>JAVQJG010207453.1:0-16266 GCA_036024015.1 Craterocephalus amniculus
ATTCCACCTTTGGGATGTGGTGGAACGGGAGATTCTCATCATGGATGCAGCAACTGTGTGATGCTGTCATGTTAACATGGAGCAGAAGCTCTGAGGAAGGTTTCCATCACCTTGTTGGATGTATAAAATCAGAAATAAAGGCAGTTTTGGATGAAAAAGTGGTCCCACCTGATACCAGAAGGTGGACCTGATGAAGTGGCTTCATGTCAGATTTATCCTCCTCAGCATGAAAACACCAGTCGCACGCAGTGAAGAAAAGATGCTGAAACATCCTTCACACTGGTTTTGCTGGAAGTTGGTATTCCTGCTCGTCCCTCTTTAAAAACTCCAGAGTTTCCGGCTTTAAGTCAAACACACTTGACCAGGTCACAGCTGTTCACATCCTGTGTTGGACCAGTATCACGCTGCTCATCTTCAGGAGGCTGGGAGTCATTCTGTCATTAAGCTGCTCACAGCACCACCAAGCCTCCACGCTGAGGCATGCAGCACAGATCACACACACACAGGTATGGAAGTCAGCCGTGATGGCCGGGGCAGTTAGAGATGACTCAGAAAGCCGTGACGCCACGTTGCAGTGCTTTGCTTGATGATTGCGAGGCAGACAGGCTGTTCCTCGGCCGTCATTCAGGAACTGCTCCAGGTGCTTCTGCTGCATTAACCTTTCACATCGCGGCCATGAGACGGGAGGATGGTCCGTGTATCATCCGTCCATTCAATTGTTTTTCTATTTTTAACAAAAAATTGATAAACAGGGAAACAAAAGCGCAATAATGCATCTAATTTATTTAGAATTTTTTTAGATGTGCCAGAACCTGAGGAAGTTTCTATCCTCTTCAATGTACCAGTGTTGTATTTGGATCTAAACTTCTTACAAACTGCAAAAGCTTACTGTGGCGTTCAATACAAAGCTCCCACTTATTGCACGAAGGTCACCGTGAATCGGCTCACAAAGCCCGTGGTAAAATATCTAGATGCATCCAGGCTTTTGTACGCTCTCAATTCAGAGTAAAAAGCAGCAGAGTATGCGGAGGATTAATGATACAACTGTCTGGGTAGCAACCGGTAGCACAGTTTGTTTATCAACAGGCCTTTATTTTCTCCATAACGCGCTGTGGACTGCTTATCCAGATGCTCGGTGTTGTCAGAAAGAAAAATCACATCAGGGGAATCATTTGTGCTGTTCATCTGGAAAAAAAAAAGAAGAAAGAACAAGGGGTGTGACGAGATCTCGTACCACGGGAACTCGCGACATCAAATTGTGATATTTCTCGTTTTAGTGAAAAGCCAAATTTGTGCACAAATACATGAGGGCGTGTTCAGTCCAAACATGATTTCAGCTTAATGCCCGAAGTTGAACTCTGGGTAACTAAAATGTCAGAGGCTGGATTTTCGCCGTTGAACGCGCTTTAAGGGCAGACAGTGTCCGACAGCCATGACGTGCGTTGGCAGGATTTTCCTTTGGTTTGTTTACACTAGTGGTTCCCAAACTCTGTTGGCCCCCCTTTCATCGACAACAATCGAGTCAAGCCCCCCCATCACTATTTTCTTTCATTTATCAGCCGATACTTGGTTAACTTTTGTTAACAACCATGTCAAAGTCAAAGGGAATTCTCATACGTGGTCTCTCTTTATTACCCACCACTGACCAGAACCATCACTTGATCAAGCTCAGGGACAGATATGCCTCCTGATAATTTATTATTTTCATTTAATACCTCTTTTTTTTCTGGTAGCTGAAATCACTTTTGCTGATTGATAATGGTTTTGCCTGTTAGAAGGCCTACTTTTAAAAAGTGATCATGTTTTGCTAGCAGTGCAAAGTGCAAATCTACTAGCAAAACCGTGGTTTTTCATAGGTTATTCAACCTTGCTGCGCCCCCCCTGACATGTCTGGGCCCCCCTTAGGGGTCCTGCTCCCCCAGTTTTGGAACCACTGGTTTACACAGTGGCAGATGTAACAGAGAGCAAGGCACAGCTTCAGGTGATAAATCAGAGAGAGCAGCACGGCTTTATCAATGAATAAGCTGAGCCGGCGTCTCTGCACCGTCTGGGCTCACCAGATAATTCAGAGATGTTCTGGAGCTGATGAGCCGCTTTCAGCGCCGTTTCTGTCTCACCCCGGCCCAGACTGACACCTGCTGACCTGCATCGGTCCACCAACAATACATCCCTCCATTGTTTACTCGAGTTTACTGCACTTTATAACATGCAGTTTTGCAGTTATGTACATTTGCCTTTTAAAAAACAAAAATATTGAGATTTTATTTGTGAAAAACAAGCCAAGGATGCAAATTAAAGTTCTAAAACATTTCTAGATGCACCTGCATTGTTTTTGACTTTAATAAAAAAAGTAAGGTTTTTTCAAGTCATACTTTTGTCTTTTTAAAAAAAAAAAGTAATGTGAAAATATTGCCGCTTCTCATTCTCGTGGATCCAATATTGTGTATCGCCTCTTGAGATGAGTGTATCGTCACAGAAAGAACATCCAAACTCAACACTAGTGAACCCAGACTTGTAGAGAAGCTTGGTTACCAATGAGGCTATCAAAACAAGCTGACTTCATGATGCAACGTGCAAATTTTTAAAAATATTATAAACCATTTAGTAGACAGAACAAAACTGACAGTCTCTGCTTGCTTGGAAAAAGAGCTAAAACAACATTTCCTTCGGAGAGGCGTACTTTCACTCTTCTTATTTTTTATTAATCCAGTTTTGTTTAATTTGGTCTAATTTTGCTTCCATACATGAAACAGCTGCAGCATTTTAAGACATCTTAAGAATTCTTTAGTTTCCACGGCTTCCGCAACAACTAACGCTCTAATGATTTATGCAACTAATATCCTGAGCAAAGGTAAAAACGGCCTAAAGACAAAGAAAACCTGCTCCAGAAAAACAGATCTGGGAGGAAAAAAAGGTCCCTGAAAAGGAGTCCTGATCCCACGACAGGCTCCATGAGGAAATTATTATACTGGCTGTGTGTGAATTTATGTCGGAAACTTCGGGAATTCAGGAAATTGTGCATGAAGAAAACTAGTTTTTGTTGTAAATTCTATGAAGGAACAAACATTAAAAGAATGTCTGGCGCTGGATCACTGTTAGCTTTACATCTTTCCATTTTCTCTAAACACATACAACTCCCAATCCTGCCTCGGTTCTGCAAACGCACCGGTTCACAAAAAAAAAAAAAAACAGCCAACTCAAACTTAAAGCATAAGGGCAATTATGCTGCTCTTCTCCCACCTCGGGCTGCGTCCCCTGAGTGGAAAACACTTAAAACTACACAGCTTTTGGCTCACTAAGCACCGATCAAAACATCATTTCGAAAAAACACTTCAGAGAAAAAGACAGAGATACACTCTGCCCGGCAGCTTCTACAGAGCGAATCCGGGGCTGGTAGGAGACTGGGATTAGCACTTGCAGTTCGTGACACAACGTGCAGAAAATCAGCCATGCGGATGAAAATACTTTAAAAATTAAAGATTCCCATCTGCAAGAGGTTGTTGCTAAGTCTTCCAGCTCTGGCCTCGCTCTGCTTCAGAGGCCCGGTTGAATGGCTGAACAGGTTAATGCGACATTAAACAAACAAGCGCTCGCTCCGCTTCTTTCAACTGTTTGGAAACAGGGAAGAGCGAAGAGTTCAAGTGGTCATTATGGATCCGGAAAATGTTTAGCGTATAAAAGGGTAAATATTTGACGGTGCGGTAAGTGTGACACCATGACATATTAATAAAGGCAAAAGGCTGTTTTGAACCTCTTTCAGGTGCTAAAAGTTTAATGGCGAGGGTGCAATGGCAGTCTCAGGACATCATATGACTGGGCAAGTCAAACATGATGTTCTGAAACATAGCCACTGCAAACAGCACCGCTTTACGACAACATTATCTCCACGGCCAGACCAAAACAAAAACCGGGATTAATCCAGCCGCCTCTACACTCCACCGTTTCTCTGGCTTCCTCGCCAGGACATATTCTGGTTTCCTTTTCTTTTCCGGTGTCGGATCAATCTATAACATGAGGGAATTGTAAATATTAGAGTCATGGGGGAATTATTTATCGAGTTACAGCCACTCTGACAGAGGGCTGGCCAAATTTACACTTTTCCTATGAAATATTGAGCAAGTTCAGGGGTTCAAACAGAGATACTCAGACGTTTAGATTTTCTATATATGTGCAGAGAAAAACTGTCCAGCAAAGAGAGAGGGCAAATATGGCATTTCTCTTATGTAAAGCGGACAAGGTATCCAGTGAAAGACGGCTAATAAAATATTATTTACCTAAAAACATGATAATTATTCATGCAAATATGATAAAGGGATTTTCCAAAATGTAATTCTAAATGCTGGAATACGCCATACAAGCAACACACAGTGAGTAAAATTACATTCACTAATGCGTATAGCTGAGTTGTGGACCAGTATGAACCTTATTTAAATTAGGCGTTCATCACATTTGTCCTCATTGGTCCATTTATTGACTAGTCATCATTATTGTGCAAAAATGTGCACAAGTTCACAAGCAGCCATGACAAAAGGCCTTTTTCAGCATTCAGGACATCATGAAATGTTAAGATTCTTCAAAGAAAAAGAGAAGAAAAAAACATGCAGCTAATAATGGAAATATAAACTAATTTTCATTTTGATCCATGGGTATGTATGTATTGTGTTGTCATGCTGGCTATGGCATGCTCAGGGACTGGTTCTAATCTAATCTTTACATGTAACAATATGCATTGCCCCTTTATTAACAGATACAGAGAAAATACAAACTTTCCAAAGAAGCTGACGTCTGATTAGTGCAATGTAGCTTAAACTGTGCGATTCTGTTTTACACTAATGAAACATTTTACATTAAAATGCATGAAGGACCTCAGGAGGGTTTTTTGTAGAACAATGCTCCTTCGACCTCAAAGAGCTGGACTTCCTGCTCCACATTCACAAATATTATTTTTACACATAAAAACACACTAAATGTGATAACTTTATACTTCAGACTCAATAAAAGTCACATATCCATCAAATCTCCATCGCCGCTGTGACTATTTCTGCCTCTCATTTCACTGTCACTCCCATGTTTTTCCACGTACAACTAAATTACACATATTTTTTTCGTGGTTAACTTGATGTTTTTCCCCCGGTAAGAAGCACTGCTGCTTGAAGTATGTGGGAGCTTCTGGTGGTGGTGTGGGGGTTAATCACATGACAAAAGTTCCTCAGTTAGCGTTTTACTGAATGACATGATGGCGGCAGATTGATCAGATCTACCATGATGACTCAGAAGTGACGGTTTTACAGCAGGAAGATGCTTGTTCCAGTAATGATAGTAATCATATTTTAACTTCACGCAGTTTAAATATTCATACAACTTCCACACGTAATAAAATATTACAATCATGACAGTTTTTCTTTCAAAAACAAGACAATGTTTGAGAACAAATTTTTTAAAAAAAAGGAAAATAAGATACGGTGACAGTATATAAAAGGTTAAGTGTACAAATCTCTGGATTCCAAATATATTTAGTATTCATGTAAGGAGAATAAAGGCGTTTCTACACCGTATGTGTGTGTGTACATCAGCTGATCAAGAGAAATCCATGGAACAGGAGCCGTCACCGCGCTGTGACGGAGTCTGGATTAACCGTGTGAACCGGAGCGCTCCATCATGTCCCAACACCTGCTTTAAGTCAATCTTTTAACTAACACTGACACCTTAACACAAACCGGCTGCGACGTTAAGGAGTGAGAGAGCTAGCAGGCAAAAATCACCTTTTGGTTGTGTCAAAGCCAGTGTGCTCAGAGCTGAGAGAAGAAGAGGCTCCCGATCACAGCTCATCCAGTCCGATACTGACCTGACGCCTGGGAGCTGCTTCTGGCCTGACAGCTGCTGGCAGGCAGTAAGTCTTCCCCAAACAAACTTGCTGGGTGAGCTGCAGAGATCAAACTTTGATTTCTGCCTCTGTAGGCCGTTAATAATGTTCGATAAAAAGCTCGACTTTTAACCATCACTGCGGGAGCCGCAGATCATTTCCTCCTAGCTGGAAACCTTGTTACGACCTGTATTACAGAAGCTTTCTACCTGCTTCAGAGTCCGTTCCACAGGAAGTTTCAGAGCCGTCTGTGCGTGTGTGATGAGCTATCACACACACTCGGTGTAAAGCCGCTCATAATTAGGCTAATTATACAGGGATAATGTGAAGGTTAAGCAAATGATAAACATGGCAAATACCGATTTGTTTTCCCCAATAGCTATTGTGGAGAGCCCAACCAGATGATAACCATTACAAATGAGATTTGGAGCTGTGACTACTACAAAGACTTACATCCCCCCCCCACCCCCACCTCCCACGACAACACCCCAGCACCTCCACCCTGAGCACTGAAAGCCAAACGAGTGGGAAACGGGGAAAAAGTGAAAGCTGCCCCCACTTTTACTTAACTGTTTTCACATCATCTGAAAGGTATGAGCCGGAGAAAAAGTCTGAACGGGTTGGTTTATGGCTGAACACGTACGTGCAGATGGTAAACTGAACAGACTAAAAGCCACAGACGCCTACCGACAACCGGCAATGTTCAACAGAAACCAAGAGCCATGCAGCGAGCGAGTGATGGAAATCACAGAGTTACGACCACGAGTGCAGAGATGCCACAAAGAGAGAAAAAGCATCGAGTTATAAAGGGAACACTGTAAACTCTAACCTTGCATGTAACAGAATACATCTAGTGGATAGAACTCTTTTAATGCAGTTGTAGACAAATTAAGGTACAAGATGAGGATGTAACCATGGTGATAGGGGGAGTCGGAGCGTCATGCTGCTCACCAATTACAGATGATTATTACATGTTCGAAACTTTTCACCTTTGGTTAAGTAGTTTAATAACAGTTGGAAACAACTGACAAAGTTATTTGGTTGATCAATCATTACAATCATCTTTACACACAGGCCATAGGAACTCAGTGGTTTACAGAGCAGAGACCACTTCTCACGTCTCACTGCGAATCCCTTATTTTAATATTGACACTTTATTTATTTTAGAGTTAGATTGTTGTGCACTTTACTGGTTCTTCCGTGGCAGGATGTCTTGTTTGTCTTCACCATGTAACAGTAGGATGTGCATGAAGAGATTGACAATAACGCTGACTCTGGGGGGAAAAAAAAGGCCCAGTTCTGCGACACCAGCGGTGTCCAAAGTCGATCCCTGAGGACCGCTGTCCTGCAGGTTTTTAATGTCCCAGCTCCAACACACCTGACCCTGAACGAAAGGATCCAACAGCCAGTCCAGTTCTGCATAAGGAGAACATTAAACACCGGCAGGATTGTGGCTCTGGAGGACCCGAGCAGGACAGCCCTCCTCTATGCAAAGACGCAAACAAAGCATTTCATCCATCCTCTGCTTCATTTATGTGGTTATGTCATTTACTTTGGTACATTATCGGTTCCCCTGCAGATCCCTACCCTTACGGAGTAGTACTGCCAGAAACTGAAATTTACATGGACGCTGGGTAAAGTGATCCGATCAGTTGTTTGGACATGATGGACAGATTTAATGGCATCGAAACACTCTTACCATGCATGATGCTGTTAGATCGGAAGAAGAAGGGTTTTCTTTCTTTCTTATAATCGTCTGACCGTCACAATGCTCAACAATCCTTAACTCAGCTCAACTTTGCCTTTTAAAACAACCGCAGTTAAAACATGGCAACAACTGCTGGACGTAAACAAAACAGCGCAGGAAAATAAAACAGTTAACAGGAAAATAAAGAAATAATTTTTTTTGTTTTAATAAAACCAATTAAAAGCAAATAAAACCAAAAAATGAAATAAGTACTCAAACAGAACAGCTCTCTGTTCGTTTCTAATTAAAACGTTGTAACCGCCACGTTCCTGCTCCACTTATCCATTTATCCAGTTAAGACTTCGCTCAACAGCTGATTCCATAAAAACTGCGATTACAAAAGTAAATATGAATGTTTCACATGTGCACTACTGGAGCTGACAGAATGATGAATGAAAAAAGAAAAAGAGAGAAAGTAGCACACAAATGTTGAGAAAGTTTTTTGTGCGGCAGTCCATTTTGTGCCCCTTCCATCGGTGTAAAGATGCAACGTTTGTCTCATTCTGTAACGCCAAAGTAGGATTAAACTACCGTTCAGACCGAAAGCCCAGCTCGACATTCTCATTTTACTAAGTTAAAGCAGAATTTCGTTTTTTTGTTGTTTTTTTTTTAACCTGGGCTCTGTTTTCATCTTTCCTTTCATACATGTGAGTGATGGAGAAAGGAACGTTCAAGACCGCTCCAGTATTTAGCCAGGCAAGCACCTAGAGGCACAGCTAATGGTAAGTATCGGGCAACTGCTCCTGTGTAAGTTCAGCCTTAAAACTTGCTCTTTTTCCACCCTCGAGTGCACTGAAGGTACTTGAGAGGAGAAATGAACGAAAATATCTCTTTTAACTTCTCCTTTAAGTTCTCCTTTAACTTAAGCTCTACAAACTACAATCTTTCCATTTTAGGCAATTTCCTAATGCTTCATTTTTCTGATTCAGTATCTTTGCATATTTCATGACCAGACTTATCAGATTTTACAACAATGCAACCACTACCTAAGGATGCAAAGTGAAGACAAAACAACAAAAAACCTCAAAACTCCATCGAAAACTTCCTGCAACAACCTGAGAAGTTACAACATGACAAAGACACAAAAACAACCAGAAGCGGGAACGTTACCAGTCCTGTTATCCTTTGTGACAAACGTCCCATCTGTCTCCTCCTCTCATTATTTCTGTCCCTCGCTGCACGTTTAAAGCCGTCTTCTTCTTCGCTAATGATTCAACGCGCAGGAGTCAAACAAAACGGCGTCGTAAAGTTTTAAAAGTTTGAATTATCTCACTACAGTGGCTCAGTTCCATCTTTAATTTGCAGACTTTTAGAATTATAGTCAAAATAAAACTCAAATTCCCCGCTGACTTGTGCATAAAAATACCTTTTAATACACCAGATAAGAGCAATGTTTGCTGAAGGAACACCTTAAAACTTCCTAACAAGATCTGCATGACTTTTTTAACAGCTGTTGACTAGTTTACTTGAGTTTTTTGGCCTTTGCTCCCTAATGACAAAAACACAACTTTTCTGTAAATATGAGAATCTGACTCTAATGCTAACTGACAGCTTGCATTGGCTTGGGATATATCAAATAGAATCGGATGGCTTGCATGAGTGCAGTATGTGCGCCTTTAAACTGCAACTGGTACGAAGCGAAGTCTCAGGAGTTTATCTTATCTGTCTCAGGAGGTTACTGACTGACAGCTGTAAATATATCACAACACAAACTTAACCATCTCTTGCATACCTCTGCGTAGACACTTAAAAATAATATTTGCATCAGCAGCAAACAAAGACGGAATCTGTGCATTTCACATTTTCAGCAAATCAGTAGAAAGTGACAGAAGCTGATCGGCCTTTGGGTATCTTGTAATGCTGCTGAAATTAAAAACTCTGAAAGCCTCGGTTAGTTTTTATCATGTTGCTTCATTGTTTCAAATAAAAATGTAATTTAGAAAACCAAAATTTGTATAATGAAGTAACAATGAAAAAAAAAAAGTTTAAGCTCTAAAGTAAAAAGCTACAAGAAAAAAAGTTTCCCAAAAACAAGTCATGCCGTTTCACAAATCAACAGACTGACAGATGAGTTCTTACTTTAGCTGATGGTCGCTTTGTAGCTCTAAATGCTAATTACAAACAATGAGAAATCTGTTTGGCAGGTATTATTGAGCTTCACAACATTAGTATAGCACGTTTTCATAAGAAATAATCTGGACTCAATAATAACATTATTAATAATAACAGTTATAATAATAATCTTGACAATCTTTCTGATAAAATCACCCAAACTGTTGGAAATGCAGGATTAATATCTATAACCTGAGTTTTGATGCTTATGTCTGTTGAAGCTTGTGTTTTCCAGCTAATTTCTTTTTATGCTTTTTTATTTGTATTGAACCTTTATTAATTTTTTTTAATTGGAGAAGAACTCCAGACTCTCAAACCAAATAGGGAATGAGACAAATAATAATAAATTACATAATCGTTTATTTTAGGCTGTGCTGATAAAAAAATAAATAAAAACAGACACATACAGAAAAAACGGACAACTTTAAGCAAATAATTATGGAGATACAGGTTGTGAAAACCAAAACCTCAAGAGAGACAAAATCAGTGCAAAACATAAATGTGAGCAAAACAACAGCGATGATTTTAAATTTTAAAGTAATGCATCATTTTAATCCTGGTGGAGAAGATGGAGGTGGTGGAGGATGACCTGGACCACAGACTGAAGAAGGGTCAGAGCAGGCGGCACTGGGTCTGCATCGGTCCTTTACGGTTAGCAGAAAGATGCACAGCATCTAAAAGCCTCAGAGCTGTACCTGCTCAGCGGTCCTCTGGAGCACAGAAGTCTGAATATCTCCAGGAAAAAGCTTGTCAGTCACAGACAACACTGCACACACGGTGCTTCTCCTGGTGCGGAGGGTTAATCCCAAGCACACGTTAACTCTTATCATGACTAATAACCAGTGAATGAATGCAAATGAAAAGTTGAGCTTTCGTCATCTGCAAGTCGTCCTCAGGGAAACGTGAATGTATGAATCTAAATTCACAGCAGTTTCATTGATGTGGTGACAAATCAAAGGAAAAAGCTATTTAAGGAGTCAGCAGGGTGCTGGGCCGAACACATTCCCACAGCAGCTCCAGTGCTGGGAACATCACTGATCCTGTCGTCCCTGCTTCTGTTGTTTTGATGATGCTGGTGGAGGAAAGTGATGTGTCAGTTCTCTCTAAGGGTCCAGACTGGCTCAAAACACGCAAACTGTCTTCAGCTGCAGCGGAATAAAACCACCAGTCTGGAAACGCGAATGACAGCAGCTCATGTTGGATGCACAAAACCAGTCCCCTCCCAGATTCTAATCCAATTACCTGATCATCTTACTATCGGGGAAAAGGGCTGAAGACCACGGGTGTCTGAACCTCGGGGTAAATCATCCAATATTTGAAGAAAGCACGAAAGCAAACCCCTTTAGTGATGTTTGGGGAACATGAATGTGCCTGCAACATTTCACAGGAGTCCTTTAGTAGCTGCTGAAGATTCATCTGAAGCCAACAGGATAATAAATATTGATTAACCGAATTATTCCGATATTTTCAATGATAATATATTAATATTCAAAACCACAATATCAATTCTTTTTATGGAAAAAAAAGTTTTTAGAATGTTCCCTTTCAAACTCAACAATATGCTACCTACACAAACATTACACAATGGTGTTGTCTAAATTCTAAACAACACTAACACTTTTTTTACATTTCTAAAACTTATTTTTCCAAAATCAATAATTTGTTATATATGCAAACATTACACAGTGATGGGTACTTTTTTCTTTCATCTAAACTTGGCCTTTTTGTTTCAGTTCACTCAAAGAATCCTGAGCACTTTGACTTTAGACTTATATAGATGTATAAGTTAAACAGCAAGTTTTTTCCTTTTATTTTGCACCAAACATTGTTTCCTCTGATGAATACTGAAATCAAAAATAGAAATATTCTATATATATGACCAATGCTCATATTTTTCATATCTGCAGCTACATAATTTTTATATTTTGCACTTACCTGGTGGTATGTTTGATGCTTTAGGGATACCTGATGAGAGAGCTAAAAAAATTTCTGTAGTGAAAAGTAGATCCTCTGCTCTTATTTAGTGGGTTAATGTCAAGAATAAAACAGGTTTGAGTTTCTACTAGGTTGTGACAGTTCTACAATTAAATTCTGGTAAAAAAAAATTGCAATGTATCACCTTAGTTTACAGTACAGTGATATATCGGGATACATTATATTGTTGTCCCTGTATTTAGGTATATATTGTATTGCCAAATTCTTGCCAGTACACACCTGTATGAGGGAACATCGTCCCCATCTTTAGTGCCATATCAGCTGCATTACAAACTACTACAAATAGTTGTGGTTTGGTCATTGCAATCAATTGGCATGAATTGTACGTGTAGTAATTAGTGAATATCACTCAGTGCGAGGCAACACCAGGTACTCTGTAAGTTAACTTCAAAGACGAGATGTGCATAAATAGATAAATAGTCCCCAAATCAATATATTTCAACTTTTATTTGTTTAGATTTTGCTGATCAGGATTTGCAGCTTCAGATAACCTCAAATTACAAAACTCAGAAAATTAAAATATTGGAATATATTAATAAAAATGGACTTAAAATACAAAAATGTCCTCTGACAGTAAAATCTTGCATCTGCACTTAGTACATAAAATGTATTGGTTTCACCTTTTATGTTGAATTGCCAGAATAAAACAACTTTTCCAGCATATTCTAATTTTCCATGCAGTACCTGTACAAGCATAAAACAACTGTAGGGATTAAAACTCTTGTTAGGAGTCAACTTGCCCCTTTCTGACTCATTAATATGAAAAAAAAGTGGTTTTAAAACATCTCCAGAGAAACAGCTCAACAAGTCTCCAAGAGCTTTGATAAAGTAAACTCTTCCAAACCTGATAAGCCTTAATTTAACATCCAGCACAAAGCCTTCCCTTCTCTTGTGTTTACATCAGTTTCCTGATCAATCCTTCATCCATCCCATCACAGATCTTTTCCTTGCATACTCTCATCCCTCCCTCTAAAACGTGCCACACAGCTCTGTTACAGCTACAATCAAACGCAGCAGCAATACTCAGCGCTGCCCTGTAGCTGCACGTTGGTGGCTAATGAGTGCCTACGGTTCGCCAGCAGACCGGGGCAAAGTCAACGAGGCAGAGCTTATCTGGGCAGGGAGGAGCCGCAGACTTCCCTTGAAAAGATAAACATCAGATCAAGCTAACATTAATTGGCCTTTTTGACAAGTACTATCCCCGAGCTTCTTATCACAGCAGAGGAAAGGCTTATCGTGCGAGAGGAGGACTGGGTTTGCAGGCCGGGAAAGGCGGGAAAAAAATGAACATGGCACCATTTTCCGCCTTGATGTGTTAATTGCTGCCTTTCATTTTGCAAAAGAGCACTTGATGTTCGTCTGTGACAGACGCTGGGCCGATACTGCCAGGGTGTAAAACTGACGTCTCCATTTTTACATATTTATTCTGTTTGATGGAATCAGTCTTTGAAAAAGGTAGGTGATGAAGCAGAACGGTAACAACGAGAAGACTGGCGTACAGCTGGGCGTTTCAAACGCGGCCCACCATGCGAAGAAAGGTGATAATTAAGCCGACTGGGATTCTCAGCCGGAAAAAAAAAAAAAGCTTTCAGAAATGTAATTTATGAAGACACGGACAGGCTGGAATCCTCATCTCATGATCCTGAACTCACAAACAAGCCAATTGTCCGTCTCCATAACTGGAAGTGTTCGGTTGGTGAAAAAAACTCCAACGGTGAAATATGATGGAGGCAAGCGTCCAATTTGAGGGATAAAGCTGTCAGTTGTGTGAGCTTTTATAACTGTACGTGTGTCGTAGGACCTATAAATCAATTTTGAAATCAGGTTTATTTAAAACTTCTGGAGACTGGTGGTTATGGCTGACTCACTGCATTGATAATGAGATTTAAAACGCATCCAGTCATTTCTTTATGAGGCTAAAAAGAAAGATGGAAATTGAAAAGACGAGCGTCGGTATGTCTTTTTAATGCAAAGAACTATTATATAACAACTTAAAAGAAATAAATAGGGAAAAAAGCGGAGTAGTTTTTTTTATTTCAGTCGAGCTCAAATTTAAACACCATCCTTCACTCTGTAACACGTTTTAAAATGTGCAAATATCTCAGGTTTCTCAAAAGTCATCTCAAAAATATGACCAAAGACATGTTTTTCACGGTTGGAGATTGATTTCTTTTAAAGAAATCTGAAAAATAGATTTCAGTTACAAAACCATCCAGAGAAACGCTGGAGTCCATCAGCCCACAATACAGACAGACTGTACCGCTGTTATCCTCCCCAGGATCTCCAACAAAGATTGCTCCAAGAGAAAACCATGAAAAACTGCAGAGGCCACAAAGAGACTCAGGGCAATTTCCAAGGAACTAAAGGCTTCTCTCACATCCACTAATGTTTTTATATGGTAAGGCTGTGATCTGCAGCAACAATGAGTTTAGACAACCCATTATTCTCTTGGTTAGTCTGCGTTGTCCTAAAAGGACACCATACTCAGTTTTAAACGCATGCACACCCCTGCCTGGCTGCTTCAGTACGCTACAGAAGTGCTCTGTCACGTTTCCTGGTGAGTTGTTAACAAAGCAGCCATGCTATTGTTGTTGATTATCTATCAGAAAGGTGGTGTTCTGCTGGTTTTCAGGGATACCAGACGGCATCCTGTCCTCTGTTGGGCCCAGGCGAGGTTTATGCCGTCCACAATTAATCCTGTCCGGTGGACGTGGTCAATTGACGATACTAGACCCATTTTTAAAGACTATGAGGCCCACAAGAGTTTCAGACATAAAGGGCAGATGGCCGGAGAGAAGCGTCCCAGATTTGCCTTACCATTGGCTAATAACCTCCCGAAACTCCTCCTATCCAGTCACTCCAAATGAGTCCTCCTTAGTTGGTAATAAGCTGGTAATATTCCACACCTTCTTTTCTGTATGGGTGAACATCCATCAGAGAACACGGCACGCCTGCAAGGATGCAGCAACTCATCGACAAACAATGAAACATTCAGAAGACAAAGCATCAAAATGGAAAATTCCGGTTTAAATCATGAATGAAATGCTTGCAGAAAGGGGGGGAAATGAGTGAAGAACATCACTACTTCCCAACGTTCCATTTCTTGGTGGCTTCATCAAGCAGCAGCCTCCAGAAGGCACTGAGATGGTTTTTATCCAAGCAAGAAGCTGCCCATGTGGAAATCAGCAGCTCCAGGTCTGAAGCCATGATCCTCGGTGGACAGAGGCTGAACAGACCAATGAGTCGCAGTTACAAATTGCAGAAAGGAGTTTTGTCCTAAAAGTCGCTGTAGAGCTGAGATTATGCAAAGTTTTTTATCATGCATGCGCGTGTTCATCATGGCTGCTTCGTGCATTTTGTGTCTGTTTAAAATATAATTTGAACACGGCCTCAGAAATTAATGCTGTGCATTCGCAGGCCGCAATATTAGAGTAACCAGGAGGGGGCAGTGTAGGGACTAGTCTGACCCGATGTAAGTCGCAGGGTCGACAGCGGTCAAAATGACCATCCAAGTCAAAAAATTACCTGCAGTTTTACAAAAAATATGCTTGTTCCAATAGCTGGTGAGAGATCCAAGCTATTTTAGGAGTTCACCTGAAGACGGGCGGAAGTAGCTGGAAAGAAGTCTGTGACTGCGATGTTCAGGCACTGAGGAAGATGATTGAGAAACTGAGTGACCATGATGTCCACAAACGGTTTTTTTCTTCTTCTTGTTGTTTCATTTATGTTCATTTCCCACAAAACACCTGGTAGTAAAACCCTACAAGCTCAGCCACTTTATCCAGTCTGAGTTCTCTGGTGTGCCTCCAGTGGATCCTCCAGTACAAAGGCTTTTAATGGAGACGTTTTTACTGTACTTCTGCCTGCTCAGTTTCAAACATATGAGGAAAAGGAAATGAAAAAGTAAATGTTGTAAATGTCAGAACAGCAAGTAAGTGAACAATTGACGGGAGGGTTATGTATAGTCCCAGCTTTAGGGGTATGATGAGGAACTCTGGACTATTGTGATGGTTTGTGCATCTGGTCAGGGAGCTTCCTGATGCCTCTCAGAGAAGCCAGCACTTAGTGGAAAAACAACATCTCTTGGCTGGAGGAAAGCTTCAGTGTTCCTCCAGAGGAGCTGAATGAGGTGAACATCTAAATCAATGACTGGATGGATTCCAGTTCAAGGCTATAACAAGCCAGAATGATTAGACGTATTCCAGTAGTGAATCAAACTAGAAACATTGTGGACCACAGTTAACAACACCTTCTTTAGTGGTTTCATTATCATTGTTATACTGGGAAAAAGGGCCATGATATCCATTACACTGGTTACAAAGATCATACAAACCCACTTTTTCCAATTCTAAAATATTAAAATCTAGGGATGTGGTTAAATGTCACACAACATAATTAATGCATAAAGGCAAGCATGTTTAAAAAAAGGTCAAGAAAATGGTTTCTGCAAGATATGTGAAAGAGCTTTCACTGCTGTTAACACAGTATATTTCACATATTGGTTTACAACATAAATATTAGATACAAAAACATACACAAGTATATACAA
>JAVQJG010207491.1:0-26900 GCA_036024015.1 Craterocephalus amniculus
TCCGATCCTACCACTGCCCATCCACACACACTCACCCTCTCAACACACAAAACAGTTAGATCTAAAGGCATAGAGCCTTTACATTTTTTAAGAGACATGGTCATTTTATGGCAAGTTAGGAAATATCTTCCAAATCTAGCTATAAAGTCTAAAGTTTCAAACCCATCAGCAGACACATTTTTTTGTGAAGGCTCTTAATTCAAGAGCCTTCTTCAATCCCAACTTGTTTCAGTGGCTTTTTGCCTTCAGTCTAGTCATCAGAATGTGAAATGCATACTCATCTAGATTTAGGTCAAAAGACTTGGCCAGTCAACAGCACTCTAGCGCATGTCCTTTGTGAGCCTGTTAATTTAAAGCTGTTGTTCTACTTCTTTGCCCTTAAATTGGTAGATAATTAGCACAAAGAGCTACCAAGTCCTGTATAGTTCACCGAATACTGACACTCTCATACATCCTTAAAGCTCGAAAAAGCAGCACTTGAGACCAACAGTAACCATTCTTTCCAGGGTGCTTAAGCACAGTTAAAACAAGCATCTCATCACTGTCCTAACACCGTCTGACTGAACTGTATATTTCCGTCCAATTCAAAATCAGTTCTGCTTTAATGTTATATAACACTTTTCTTTTAGGCATTATCCGAAACCAGACATGTTTCATTATGCAATTAGCGGTGCGACCTCATACTCGGCACCACACCCGGCCATTCAAGATCCAAGCTTCACTTCCAGCCAATGTCTGCAGAAGAGGGTGGGGGAAAAGACAAACAATCCATTCCTCTCTGTCCATATACAATGCATCTGAATAAGTGGTTGAAAGGACAAAGAGCTATTGCTACTGGCTTCAAATCATCAAATACACCGTACATTTTCAAAGTGAGCCTTAATTCAGTTTGAATTAGACTCTAAAGTACGGGCTGCCCTTCAAAACTAATAATGGAATTATTCCAAAACCATTTATTTATTAACCATTGATGAGTGATTAATCATAAAGACATGATGCATGCCAATATGACAGTTTTACAAAAACTACATTTAATTGTAAAAGCAGCAGAAGAATCCTTGGCATCTTAATGAATTGCTTTTTTAGTTTAACTACGCTCACTGAGACTATAAAAGCATTGATTTCGGATGGCCCTGCTGAGTTCTATGTAGTAGGAAGCTGATAAGAATGGCGCCACGGCCGTCTCAGAGCCTGAGCTCAATCTTTAATCAGGGGTCATTGTGTTTGACACAGCAGTCCTAAACACATAAAAGCAGGTAGAGGAAGTGGTAAATCATACAGGCATTGGGGCCTAATTGGCCACCAGAATAAGCTCCAGCCAAAATATTGTTTTCCCTTGGCACTATCTGCTTCCATCTCGTGGACTTTCATAGAAACTGTGGCTTCCTGTTCTTGGGTGTTGGCCGCTACATAAGTACAACATCCCCTAGTCTGTAAAAATAATCTCCAGGACTTTGTGTAAAGAAAACGAGGGACAGAAATACATTCTGTCCCATGAGGAAGAGCTTCCCCCCCGCAATTCAAAAGCTTCAACAGTTTCCCCTTTTACCTGGCAAAGAGCCAGCATGACCAACAAATGTTTCCGTAAAACCTATTGATGGTCGACACATATTAGGACAGATAACCTTGATGAAATGAATGCAAGTATGCATTCATATTTTAATGTAAGTATTGAGCGTGCTGTAGAATATTTCTAAGCTCATGATTAAATATTCTTCTAGAGAGAGGGACATGAGTGAGAGATGATGCAAGATAATGCATCACTGCATATTTAACATTGGTGTTTGATGCCCCAAACTGATTTTTAACCCCTACGGCCAGAAGAAGTCGCTTTCCCATTGCACTAGTGAACACAATGGGGGTTATACAACAAAGACAACCCGCGTTATACAACTGCTACTTGAGAAAGAAAACTTGGTTTTATCGGTCGTCACTTTCTGCAAGTCCCAGCTTGTTTTCCCTCACAAGTGGAGCTGCTCCCCAGCAACAGGCAACACAGGTGATTGAAGCAGCAGGTGGATGGTTTACTACATCTCATCAAGTAGCTGTAGACCGTGCTGCCGGCTTGTAATTGTCTTTGCACTTAGGATAATTTGCTTTAAACTTTGACTCAGCACAATACTAGAGAAACAGCAAACAAAAGTGTACATATAGTTAGTCTCAATAATTATTGTCTGTATTTAAAGCATTTAAGGTGTGCAACATGTTAACTGATAGATTCATGGACATAGAGGACTGATTTTAAGCTATGCTATGGTAGTTTTGATTCTTTTAATGTTGTGCAATTAGAGATGTTAATTCTGTTTCATTTTGCTGCTGCTCTTTGCCACATTCGATTGAAGACATAATAGAGATAAAATGATGTGCTACATTTTGAACACAAGAAGCCAGGAAACAAGAACAGATATGTCTGTGCTGGTACTAGCTCCTTTAAGTGGAATTTCTGTAGAGTAGCCCAAAGTTTTGGATTAAATCTGATCATAGCTTACATTGAAAACGCTTGACAATTGGAACATTTGTTATACACATTGTGGTGCTCTAAGAAGACAAATTTGTTCATTATTTTTGTGCATTCACCATGTCGAAAGACGAGCGCCATAAAAACAAGCTCAACATCTCCAAACAAACACAAAGCCTGAATGAAAGCTTCATTTGTGTGATGGAGAATTGGAGTGAGAAACTGACCAGTGATCGCATTTGAGTCCAAAAACGGGGAAAAACAAGCTGCCTTAATGTTGTTTTGTAGATATCGATACTGAGTGAAAAGAGTTCTAGCTCCAGGGTAATGAAACATTTATATGCAATTTAAGTGTGCGTGATGTTGTCCTATGAAACTGGAAGAGAATCAACCAAAAAAACAAACAAAAAAATATGATGCAACAGACATCTGCTACCCAAAACTGAATTTTAATTGAAGCCACTATTTTGAAAGAAAAATCTGACAGTTGTGAAATTCTGCTTTCAGGTGCAACTTCATGATTATTCAAGCTACTTCTATCCAACCAGTAATCCATGTATGTGCTTAAGCATGAAGACTTTCCAACTTATGACAGCCGGAAAAAAAAAAACGACTAAAAAAACGACTAAAAACAAACTCACGCATTCCTGAGGGTATTTTTAGTTACAAAGCCACAAACTATATTGTTAGGGCTAAGTGATATAGTATGCTATTTCTAGGGTAAGCAGTGATGTATATAATATACATTGCATACCCAAAAATAAAGCCGACACCTGGATTTAATTAACAAACTACATAGGAGCCTCATATTGGATAATTAGTGCATGGGTGATTGTCTTTCAGACAACAAAAAACGATTTAAGCTTGTAACCCTGAAAACCCTAACAATCTGTTTAAGGGTCCAACCATTGTCATGCATCAAGCAGAGAAACCATCTAAGGATATGCAGAATGTACTAAAATTGGGTTAAAAACTGTAGATGAAACCATCATCCTCGAGAAAGAAATATGGTCAGAAAGAATTGTGACTGATGGTGGTTTGCGATCACTTAATAATTTGGTGAAATCAAATCAAACAGTCGAACTCAAGGCTTTGTTTAATAGAGAAAGTAAAAACGCTACCACATGCACAACGCGACGGGAACTGAAGGGATTAGGACAGAACAGCTGTGTTCAATTGACGCTAACCAGAGAAAAAGGTTTCGATCTGCTAGAGAGCATAGAGGTTGAACTCGTGAGCAATAGAAAAGGTCATGTGGGTCCAGATCTACCCTGTTCCACTCTGATGGGAGCATCAGGGTAAGAAAAGAGGCAGATGAAGTGATGCAATCATCATGCCTAGCACCTACTGTACAAGCCTGAAAGGGCAGTGCTATGATCTGGGGTTGCTGCACTTGATCTAGGTTCAGCAACATTATTTACCCAAAAGAAAGATGTCGGGTGACTTACTGAATATACTGAATGACCAGGTATTTCATCAACGATTTATTTTTTCTTCCCTAATGGCACAGGTATGTTCCAAGATGACAGTGCCAGGATTTATCAGGGTCAAACTGAAAGTGGTTCAGGGAGCATGGGACATTTTCACACATGGACTGGCCACCAGAGAGTCCTAACCTGAACCCCACTGAGAATCTTTAGGTTGTGCTAGACAAGGCTTTGCGCAGTGTTCAAACTCTCCCAACATCAATGCAAGATGTTTGGTGAAAAATTAATCCAACACTGGATGGAAATAAATCTTGGGACATTGCAGGGGATTACTGTAACAATGCCACAGCGAATGTTGCCGTAACCAGAGCTAAAGGCGGAATACAGAGTGTGGCAGTGTATAACGTTCAAGTTTACCCAAGGATGATGTCACAAGCATTTTTAATCATCAAAATGATCATCTCTCCATCCAAACAGCACAGCTGTTCAAACATCAGAAACAAAAACCCTTTCCAGTTTGAAATTATATCGTTACAAAATAATAGCATGTAAATAAATTTTTATCCATTCAACTATCCAGTAAATGAACAGCCTCAACAAATAAGCAAACCTTTACCCCTAAGGGACTTTGAATATGTTAACCACAAAATAAACAGGCCTTACCTAGTTGACTCATCAAATTCACCTTATGACAACATTGTGCAACACCGTGTGCAGCATTTTTCTGCATAGGTAAATGCATTAGGGCGGTCCTCATGATGTTCTTCCAAGTAGTTTAGTCACAGCTTATACAACACATCACGGCATGCAAGGCTGATTGCCTTTTTTTCTTTTAGCATTTTCTTTATACAAAAACAAAATCACTATATTAGCTATGATGAAAAGAAGTTGTAAGTAAATGCAACTCACCTGACTGTGCTGTGACTAAGAAGTAGGGGGGAAATGCATAAAGGCAGCCTTTATAGGTTGATTTCATACCTATATGTTCATCATTTCTGCTTTCTCAGTTCGGTGTCAGAGCACACTGGATGGTGTTTACATGGCAGACTAATAATCAGCTGACTGCTATAAAGCATCATTTACATGATACTAACTGTCTTTACAACCTTTTTGTCTCAAAAATCATCTGTATCACATACATTTAATGACATGCATTTACATACAGTATGTTTAGCTCAAACTCAGAAGCATTGCATTTTATGCCTGGAATGATTATAGAATATTTATAGTTAATTTACTCAATTTAGCAATGGATTACAAACCTTATGTTAATCTGGAAAATGACCAAGTCTGAAAGTGCAGGGTTGTGCATAACAGAGTAAATAAAAGCCTTTTCCTTTCAACTTTATAGTTGGCAGTTTTCCCTGCACATTTAAAAGTTGTTTTTCCACACAGTATAAAGGAGTAAATGTTTTCTCTCTGGGCTTGGCCCTCTGAGTATCAGTGCACACTGACATCAATCCAACACTGCATCAGTGGAAGGAAGCCTCTTGCTAATTGTAAACAGGAGAGGGAGGTGAGCACTCTGTCGAGCAGAACACAGATCTCCTCTGTAGAGTTGCAAAGTGAAACACTGATTAGTGACGCTACATTACTCTGCTTTGTCCAAGGGCAAATGTTTCATATCAGCTAACTGTCGGAAACTCAGACGCAAAGCTCAGCACTCATAAATGTCCTGCAGCTGAGTGTGATGGACGGTTTAATATCAGAAATTGTGATTGTATTGAAATCACAGTCAAATTATACTGAGGGACAATTAGTAATTCAGTAGTTACTCATGTCCCTGAAAATGGAGATGAAGATGAAGCACGGAGACTTAAGTAGATGGATGCACTAATGTGTGAAGCCATCTGTACCATATGCATTTACGTTAGCATTGGTCCTCGGAGCAAACGCTAAATAACAAGTACTGCCCACTTCAGCTGTGCACTAACACACAACCATGAGGGGAAAACTCCATCGCTGATTTTTCACAGCATCCTTTAAATCTGTTCCTATTGTTCTGCCTTTATTAGAGAGTACCCTACTTCGCTCTGAGCCATCACCTCTTCCATACCCTCATATTCTATTCATGCAGCTTCATCCATTAGTTTAATTAACTCTTTGGCTCTAAGAACTTGCACTAAGCATTGGCTTCAGCACCTTACTAATAGAGAAGGCATACTGTGACCACTTTCTCGACTCACTAGCGAGAGTGCAGAACTTTAATGATGATAATGCCCTGCTGGTCAGTCTAAATCACTTCAGTCCAATTAGCGGAAGCAGGATCTATACACGCTGTTCTCTTTGTCTTATGTCAGTTTTAAGTACACATTTGGTTGTGTCAGAGTTAAAACTCACCAATTGTGCCTGTGGGATTAGGATGTCTGTGTAGCCATTTGTTAAAATGCTCCTGGTCTTTTTCTTTTAGAGCAGATCTGTGATAGTTTTGTACCCCTTCCCCCTTATCTTAAACTATATTCATACCAAATGACTAACTAAACTGTTATATAAGGCTTCAAATCTTTAGCCGGCTTTAAACTCAATTCAAACAGCTTGTTGGGTAGCAGCAACATCCCACTGCCCAAACACATTTCAGACATCAAACTGGGAGGCGGGGTATGTCTATGTCCAATCACTGTCTGAAACCAACCATCTGACACACACAACCACTACGTGCCTTCCGATGTGACCGTTTAGATCAGCTAAAGACACTTTTGGTTTTCAATGTTGTCAGACCAGAGGAGTTACAAACTACTTCTGACAGGCCATAAACTGGCACTCAGGCACTCCGGTGGGCTATACTTGGGCGAGTGCAGAAGAGAGCTAAATGCTCACATCAGCATGATAACATGGTCTGAATGACAAAGCCAGCATACTGATGCAGGTATAATGTTTACCACCTGAGTAGAGCATGCAAGTCCCACTGAGGCTGGACTTTTTACTTGATGATAGCACAAGATGATAAGCTCATGGATCAAAGGTAGCTATTCCAAATCATCCCTAGGGGATCATGAATTTCAAATTAATCTAGCAATCAAGACATTTCACTGATACAGATACGGACCCCAGTATGCAATCCAAAAATTTAGGGAAAATTACAAGTAAATATGATACTCCCTCGGTTGGGGGGGCACAGCTGTCAAAAGTTTTTCAAGCAGTGATTAACTTAAATGCTGGTGACACTAGATGGCATGAAGGTGAGGGGATGGGGGGTCATCTGAACAAAATTGCATTCAATGCAATAAATCCAATCTGATATTGGATCGTTACTGAAGGCTGGACCGAGAAGCACTGAAAAAGTGACTCTGCCAAGCTCAAGATTAAAGCAACTAGAATGGTTAAAATGTGAGACACATCCCAGAGACAGCAGCTCCAACTGTGTCATCATTCACACAGTAAGCAGCTGGTCATCAGGTACGGAGGGCAGAGGGGGCAGCGGCACAAACCTGCTGGAGGGCCTTCATCTTTGGGAATGAGGGACGCACTGGTAGGAGAATGAGTTCACTGTGGGTCACTGTATAGCGATAAACCAGGACAAGCATAAGGAGGCTGCTGTCTCCCGGGGTGACAGAGGTTATGAGACAAACAGAAACCTCTCACATACCTGCCTGTCATAGCGGCAGGATAAATCCATGATATGAGGCTGGGACTAAGCAGACCATTAGCCACATTCAGCAGGCGGAGGTGAAAGATCTCCACCCACACGGTGACCCCCACCGCCTCCAAAAGACACGCTATATGGAATTTAATTCCACCAGCTTGTATACATTATTTTGTGAGGCTCCATTTTAAGCGTTTGGGCTAACGCTGCAATTTTATGCTGCGATAAGCAGCAAATGTCTCAATAACCATACCTGCATTGGTCTGAAAATAGAAGCTCATCTGTTCTGTGCGCTTGCAGACAGTATAGCGCACGTCTCCTTTTACAAAAAGCACAGGGGGAAATTTGTTGCAGGAATCGATGACATTTTCTGTATCAGATTTAGTTATGAATTAAATTGTGAACAACGTATGCCGTCAGAATTTCATCTTTTACGGCAAAGCGAGGATCAGTTCTGCAAACAACATGTGCACAAGCTGCCAGGGACTGATAAAGAGACCCATGTACTGTCTCCACATTGTACTTCCCTTCTACAGGCTTATAAGTGGCTCTGCTTCTTTATTGCTCCTAACATAAACAGTAAGTGTGAATTAAAAATACACAATGACAGAGATTGATTTCTAAGAAAAAAAAGGGGAAAAAGTAATTAAATGGCAGCAGGTCCAGTGTAAGCCGTTTCATCAAGCATGACAAAAATACTATCCACTGCACTTGTACAATACAATAATTTCACACACAGAGCCTTAGAGAAAGAAGCAAACAAGAAACAAAAAGACCCCAGAAAGCTCAGCTGAGTCTGAAACATTTCCTCGAGGTAGCCACGGCTGCTGAAGTATCCTTGGTAATGAGTACTGCAGATTGGCTGTGTAAAGCCTACATTTGAATGATAATCTTTACATAGGGAGGGGGGGTCACGGGGTCTTCACATTTAATCGGTACCTTCCTCTTTGGTGCATGAAGTCCAAACTAATCCAGTCATTAATGTGGGAGATTTAGGAAACAGACCAAGACAGACAGCAAAGGGGCCATCTTCACATAACCTTCTTGGCAGAGGTAAACACCAGGTAGAGCCAAATTATCTTTTAGATTTGCACCCGTGCACTTTGACCCGGAAATAAACAGACGTTTTATTTATTTCCTGCCGCCGTGACAAATCGGCTGTACAGAGAAGCCTCTATCTGCACAGCTAAACTCCTCTATCTGAAGCTTATTCACATGGTTTCACAGCCATCCTGGGCTCGGATTTTCAAAGCTTAAGACCGGGAGCGAATGCACATATGAGCTTTTTCTTTTTTCTTTTTTTTTTTGTAGCCCCGGGTATCCCAAAAACCACTAATTAGGCCACAAATCACAAGATTGCACATGACCACATCCCCAGATGAGTGTTAAGCTAAGCACAGTGAGCAGCCATTTTAAATCTAGCCTTAATTCAATGTGTTTCACTCACCCTCCTCACTAGCCCATAGCATCCACACACAAAAAAAACCTCTCAGAGCTGGTATGTGGCCAGCATTAGGAAAGAGATGAGGAGGGAATTTAAAGAATAAAGGGGAGGAGGGAGCCCACATAAAGCAGCAGAAAATTGATTCCTGGGGAGAGGTGAGCGCTGGTGAAGATCGGCTAAATTCATTTCAAAATTAAAGATGCTGTAGGCAGGTCTCAGGGTATGATCATAAAAAAAGAAGGGGAACACACACACACACACACACAAAGAAAATAGTTCAATAAAAAAAAAAAACAATAATTTCAAATAGTCGATTCCCCTCCACAGATCCCATTTGTTGTACCATCTCCTAGACATATGCATTAAAAAGTCAAAGCCCATCTCATTGCAAGTTCCAACTCACTGGAATGAAAACATGTCACCAGAGTAGCTAATGGCTGAAAAAGAAAAGACACCGGTGTACACATGGATGATTGACAAAGTGGTCCTTTGCCCTCTAGCGTTCAAGTTTCTCTCTTCAGATGGATGCTGAAAATACATTGCAAAGTAGAGAAAATTTTTTTTTTACTAAAATTGTAAACACAAAAACAAAACTATTGTGTGATTAAGCCCATTTTTGGTAAATGATGATTAAATTCAAATGTGACCTTTTCAACTTTCAAGCTAAGAAAAAAGATAAAATTCCTGGTTGAGGAGGTTTGCCCTAATGCATTCCAATGTGAAGAGCAGCTTCCACCCCAACAATTCCATGATACATCTACATTATTTACTATCCCTTGCAGGTATTTGAGCTCACACTAAAATGAATGATGAGACTCTACAAGACACAGGATGGCAGGCCTGAGAGATCCTTCTCCTACCTGCTTTGGTGAGAGCTGGTTTTACAGAGACATTGAAGCATTTGAAGTAATGGTGACACTTGGCTTCAGTTTCATGGTGGCCACTTAAAAATAATGTTTTTTTCAACAGATTTCAAGCCATAAAAAAATGTCAAAATTGAAACAAAAAGAAATACATTGGAGTTATCTAAACATATGGCAGCAATTTGAAAAAAATAAAAATAAATATTACCCCCCCCCCCATACAGGCACCATTACCTCAGAAACTAATACAGCACATGGAGAAAAAAAAATAAAAAAGGACTTGAACAGCTGAGCTATTGCCATCTCTGTGCACTGCAAATCCCCTCGGCAGCTATTACTCTTAAAGTTGTTCTGCAGGCGAGGCAGGAACAACAATGGCTGCATGTTTGCAAAGTAAGTGTCTTTAAAATTTAGAATCTAGACAGAAATCAATAGCAGCAGTGTAACTCAGTAATCGGGAGATAGTAGCACAGGATAAACAACCTAACAAGCCTGGGAAAGTAGCGATGATGCAGTACAACACCCCATCGGCTGCTTCTTTACGGCTCCTCCGTGGCTCGGAGTACAACGGCGCCCTTACACACCTCACTGCGTCTGAAGAAATATTCCCTTTTAATGCTAGGCAAACGTTGCACGCCTTCAAAAAATTGTGTCATCATGTCACTATTACGACCTTGCCCTCAACAGTTAACTCCTCACCTCTTGGGGGATGTGTACTCATTATAAAGTCAGTCATCATGATTATGAGTTTAAAAATTTGCTGAGCTGCTATCTAGCTCATTTCAGCTCATCAGCATAACCACATTAGAGAGCAAACCTGTGGGCTGGCAATCTCATACTTCCTCCGTATCGCAATCCCAGCAGGCCGAGCATGTCCACATCCATTAAGTTGGACCTGAGCCACCAACTAAGCCTAATATACTGCCATGAGGCACAATAACACCATGTGACACCTGAAATTTAATTAATTAGATTTACACAACAAACTGTCAGTCCGGGACATCAATCTGCCCTAAACGGGGGAATCCAAAAAATTTGGCTGCATTTATCATAGCAGTTGTGCACTGGGGGGCTCGACTTAATGTGTAATGGCGGTGCCACCCAGAATGCCGCTCTCTGTATGCGACTCTGTAACAATGCAAACAATCGAGTCAACAAAAACTCAGTTAACTCAGGGTTGCTGGAATCCCTAATTTATTTCCATCCATAATATATTTACCTCATCTAAGAAAGGAAACAGATTGTCAGAGGCAGTGGGAAGTAAGATGATTTGGAGCTCAATTCTGCTAAATTGGTTGCTGCCAGTGTGATACATCATGGAGAATTAAGATGCCTCTCCCCAAGCACAGAACTTCGGCAGCCATATTGGCACATCTGTCAAGAGCCCACCCCTGACAGAGACAAATTGACCAATTCTGGCACACAAAGGCTGATCCAAAGTGCTAGCAATAACCAAGATGAATAATGAGTCAGCTCTGGTTCCAGCAAAATTCATTTTTAATAATTAGTGCTTCTGCACCTCTCATTTTCACCGAAAATGAGTGCAGGTACATCTACAGGTTGATACAACACATCGGCAAGGCTGGAGGAATATAGATGATGTTGTGTGTTAAGCTTCCATCATCACGTAGAATGGCTGTGACTTGAAACGCGGGGTGCAAGACAGATGAATCTCTCTGTGTTCTCCCAGGAGCAGGAAATTAATCAAGTCCAGAGAGCACTGTGGTACGAGCGGCTGTTAAGAAATGTTTCAGGATGAGCAGCACAAAGGTTAGAGGGTCAAAATAAAAGGAAAAAAAAAAAAGTGGGGGGGGGGGTTGGGGTACAGAACATACCTACTGATGGCTACAACCCACACTCTAATCTTCCTTTCAGAAAGAAGTAGAACTCAAATGCTGCTGTGAAGAGTGAATATTAGAAATTTCCAGCCTTTCTATGAACCTGGCTTCTGGCAGTGATGTATGTCAAAACATTTTCAGAAATCCCGTTTCAGAAAAAGAATGAATTGTTGTTGGCCATTTGTTCCCTCTGAGAGCTGCTCTAACTAATGGCTTAATACTATTAGTTTTTAGTAAAATAGTCATCCACAATACTTTTACATTTACTCCTGTGTATGACATACATACTGCATTGTGTTGACTGAGTATATTCAGAGGTAAGCAGCAAGAATTTGTCAGGAACGGTGATTTGAATAGACTGCAATTTTATGTAAATGGCCTGTGGTCGGTATGCATAATAATTAGAAGACAGCAAAGTGAATGCAGTGCATTCCCAGAGCTGAATCACTTAAAAGTGTGATGACTAATACGGTTTACCTTGTTACTATTAAAATGTATAGAAAAGAATGAATATTAAAATCATGTCGTCGCTTTGTTTGAAAGATCATATATGTTATTGTGTCGTTGCTGCTAATTTCATCAAAGTGTATAATTTTTCCAAATCAAATTTAGCTGTAATGTTATTTGATATTCTAAATAGCTCCATTGACTAATCTACTGGGATGCCATTGTCTCAAAACAATCAGGAGAAAAGCATCACTGACTACCATGAAATAAATTTCATCAACTGGAACAGAGTGAGATATCTGAAAAGTGAGTCCTCTTTGCATATTAGCTATTCTTTCTTATCTAGGAAAAAAAAGCTGTTTTTATCTTCATCCCAGGTGACTGTGTCCCTGGATGCGTGTATAGAATGCCCCGTGCTTTAAGCTCCATTCTTCTCCCTTGTGTAGCCGTACAGTGGAGGAGCTTTGCTTTAAACTCATGTACTTCTCATATAAGGAGGTCTACAGGGAGCAATCCTCCTTTCGATTCATTACCACCAGGAGTCGGTGCTCCTTCTGCTGGGCACCATGACAACATGGCATTGCTCTTTTCCCTCCAGCCTATGGCTGGGTGGGGTTAACAACATAAGAGACAAAGTGTACTGCCTTCACAAGCACACAGCTCATTTAAAATAAATCACAAGGTCTAACAAATCACACCTAACTAAACAGTCTGAGCACCGGCACAATTTGAAGCCCAAAGAAACTGCTTTGAAATTAGTCTTACGTTGGGTTTTGTCAAATAATGAACGCCTCAATAAGGATTTCTTCGTAGCAACATCAGTTATGTACCTTCTGAATCATTTATGATTGGTACAATTATCTTAAAAGCAAGGGATCAATGTCTGTTTAGCTACATGCAGCTGTCTAACAACACGGGAACAACTCACAGAACTCACGCGCTGAAGAAACACAATAAATAGCATAAGATGCGGAAGTTGGACCGAGGGGTTAAATCAAAGCCAAAACAAACAGCTCTGGCAATCAAGTAGCGTGAGTTACCTAATCTTTTTTGTATCCTCTAAAGTACTAATTAAGTCGGATCAACATAGCAGTTGATTGAAAATGACACTTCATTCACTTCATTATGTGAGACATGAGTGGAAAGATTGCTAATGATCATGGGCAACCTCAGTGAAGTGGAATAAAACAGTGGGGCTGAAGGGAAATATAATCCACACATATCAGACAATTGCAGGCTCTTTCAGTGGCTACAGCAGCATGTCAAGGTGGCTTCCATCCAAACATCCACAACTGCTGCATGAAAAACAGACAGCAGGACCTCTATCTCTATGAAGCACTGCGCCATTAGTAAGCTGTTAATGTGAAAAATCAGAGATGTGGCGCTCTAAGTTGTATTTAATCAATTTGTGGAGGGTAGACAGCTGTATCAATAATTCATATATTCAACCTTTAGTTAAACTTGGAAATACACTGTGCTTTCATTTGCTGTGTACCAAGCAAAGCTACAAAGATATCATCTGAAGAGGAGAGTTGTAGTAGCACTCTTCACTGCACTTTTAATTTCCCCGTTTTTCGCACGGTTATCCTGTTTTACTGGAGCAACATCACAAATTCTTGCTGTGATCAAAGCAAAACCATCAATCTTTCATTAAGGATTGACGCCTCGCATCAGTCTGAAATGATGTGCGAGTTAATTCAGGGACAATCTCATAATGCAATGAAAATGAAAATCGACAATCATCCGTGAGACATTAATCTATATTTCTCTGTGTCTAGCGCTGCTTATTCCGGTGCTTTGTTTTTCTTTATTCGTTTTCCATTTTACACCCCGTTAGAGGGGATCAAATGTAATGCTTCTTCAAATGCACGTTAAGGTACTCCAAATGTTGGGCTGTAATTAAACTTGAACAATAAATCAACAAGATGCTGATCAAACGCAAACTGCTGCATGTATAAAAAAAAAATTAAATGAGAGAAGAAAAAAAAACTACTGATAAAGCAGGTGAAAGAAACTAACAGAGATGATGTGAAAACCTGCAGAGGTATAAAAAGGGGAAGTGATGCATAGCCCTGTTCCTGTGGGAGTCTTATGGTGAGTATGATATCATCACTCTTATGAAAAATGTCTCTCCACATGCACACACACATTTTTATATATATATATATATATATATATACACACACACACACACACACACACACACACACACAGAACCCAGCTTAAATAACTTCTAATCAAGTTTCAAGGTGTGGGTTTCAGGACTACTCGCACCAAAGTTCATAATCAAAGCACACAGGAAGCAGACATGTCACTGACTGATAAGAGCTCTCATTGCACCGCGTGCCTTATCCTCCCGATGCTGCACAGAAAAGTGCGAGAAAGTATTATTACTGCTAACTTATGCAACAATTAAAATTGTCAAACAGAACAAACTTTTGAAAGCAATGCATAAAATTTAAATGCTGCATAATACTTTTACAACATATACATGTAACCTTATTTAACTATAGAAAATTAAGAACTCAAGGGAGGGGGGAAAAAAAACTTTTGCATTTTTACTCAGTTTGTTTTGTTTTTGTTCTACTTTCTGAGGCTTGTATTGCTCCACATTATTCAAACAGCTCTCTCCCAGAGCAGTGTGCACTAGAAGGCTGCGCAGCAAGAGGTAAGCAACGGCTCGTTCCTCTATATGTTATGTGTGCGTGGAGCCTGCCTATGCACGAGTTACCTTCTAGCTGGAGGCTAACCCTACTGCGTGCATTTCGGTTACACTCACTTGCACAGAGCAAATGCCCTTAATAACCATTTAGCTGCTAAGGCACGCTTGTCTGTCCCCTATTCACAGCCTTAGCCACTAATTACATTCCCAAAGTAATGGACATTTCTGTGTTCCCTCAATGCTTCCCTTTTTCTCAGTACAATCAGCCAGCTGCCTTCACTAGCAGGAATTGGTGGTCTACAGGCCTGGAATAAATGTTTTAAAAAAGCAGCCCCTGTCCACCAGATACCTGATCAAATGTTAATGTTTCTGGCTGACCTCTGATATTATGTTCTATGGATTTATTTATTTGGATAAAAAAAAACAAAAAACAGAGCTTCCATCATTGTGGAATCACCAGCTTCCCTCTTATTTAGTCTACGTGCAACTCTGAACATACATCACAAGACAAAGCTTCATGTTTTTCCAGGACATTACAAAATATACATACTAAATCTGTATATGCATCTGTAGCGCTGTCTTCAAAGATTTACACTACAATTACTGCGGTGAAAAACGCTTTTGGCATAAAATTTGACAGGAGAATAAAAATGCGCTATGACTAAAACCCAAGTGTGATGTCGTAGATTAAAAAGAGAGAAATCAACCTGACTATTCAGACAGGCCTGCTGAAGGCTGCACTAGGAATTAAGAGTTTACAGCGTCACAAAGGTCTTTTCACCTGGTTAGATCACCACAGTAACTTACCCTGCAAAGTTTTGGTTGGAAACGTCATAAAAAACAGGAGTCAATTTCTTTAAATAATTATGTTCCTGATTATATTCCAGGCAGCGCAATCATGCTGGAACAACACTCAAATATCCGATACGGGAATTAATGTGAAAGCTATTATCTGACGTTGGATAAATGTTTGACTGTCAAATAGCTGACAGAAAATCAATTATTTAACCATAATTTTGAAAATCATTAAATGTACTGCAGTCAGATCTTCATCAAATGTTTAAACCACGGGTCAGTTACATTTTTTTATGGATTTAAACTATAAGACATTTGACCACACACATACTTTAATCCCAACTTCAGATATTCCCTTTAAACCCAATCTTACACTCAGAACTTGCAATGACTGTTTAACTGAAATAAATACATTAAATGATCGATCCTGCTGAGCCGAACGTAGCAGCCACTAAATAAGCTGTCCAGTTACTCCAAGACAATACTGCTTTGCATTATTATGAGACCCAGGCTTTCAGTTGGTGGCAGAATGAGTTTTAATATCTTCCCCTGATTATTAACTAGGATTACTTTTCTGACATCTAATCTAACAGAGGTAAGAAAATTAATTAATACAAGCTTAAATATCTCGGATTATTCAATCAGTAGAAATTCGCTTTAATTTGGTCGATGACTTTTGTCATTTCCACATTATTATAGGCCACTGTACGAGCTACTTCACTTCTTCTCATTTGGGAATTTAAAGAGCTTGCAGCCTAAACTGAAAAAAAAAACAGAAGGCAGGAAATCAGTTACTCATCTTCACTGCAGCAAGTGTGTTGTCTTTTTCTTAAAAATACTGATAGTTTTCCCATCTCTCCATTAAAACAACCCCCTCATCTTCTGAACAGTGTCAGACCATCATTCAGTTTTGTGTGGAAGTAAACACCCCCTTTTTTGAGTGTGCATGCACACACCCTCAGAAGGCAAAGAGTGGAGGTTTAGGTTTTGTAGAGACAGCAAACCAAAGCCGAGCTGTGTTATTTGCTTCATGGTGCTACCCCCCTCTCTGTAGTCTGAACTCAGACTAACTGAATTAGCGGTCAGAGGCTGTTGAGAAATCAAGCATGAGTACATAATTACAGTTACAATGCAACGAGCACACACACGGTGAAGACAAAATGCAAGAGTGTGTTATAGTTACAGAGAAAAAGGATTGAAAAGGGATCTTATTTCGCACATTACATGCTATATATTAACATTGTCACCATTCCTCAAGCTCTCATCTTGAAATAAAAAGATCAAATAACAAGTTGTGTCAGGTTTCTTGGTATTTAACTACCTTGGCTAATCCCCAGTGGCTATTTTATTATCACTTACTGAGCTCGCTGCCGTTTTCACTTAGACCACAAACAGTGGAACAGGCCAAAGAGTATGGATTACTGTACTTTTTGGTCTTGGTATCATCAACATCATCTTCTAATCAAAGAATCGAAAGAATTTAATCTCTTAATCAGATAAGACACACGCAGATGCAAAAAGGTGATTAAGGTTGACTATTTATGGAAGGGCTGTGTGCATTGAGTATTCCAGAAAACAAAGCCATGTTTGAGGTGATTAAGATTCTTATTATGGGCTCCACATACCTTGTACGTTGTGAGAGAGCTGTCATGCTTGGGTAGTCAAAGCAGACAGTCTTTCACTGCCTCCACCAGACAACTAAGGGAGCCGAAGACCACCAACAGGAGTGACGTGAATACCAAACAAACCAAAGTAAGCACAGCTCGGGTTTGTTTTTTGGGTTGTTTTTTTTTTCTTCTCCACAGCGAATTGCGCAATTTTCTTGCCTAAAACCCAGCTTTTCTGGAGCTCACAACTGCAGCGGACAACATATTCCATCAGTGTAATGATTTTCCCAGCCATGATGCACTCCTGCAAGCAGAGGGGCCGCGCTTGTTATTTGCAAGGTGGTGTTTTCGGACCTGTAAATACAAGTGCCCCCCTCCCTGGGCTCTTTCAGTGAGGTGCCCTCGATCAAAGCACACAACCCAAATTTCCCACTGGAACAGTTGGATGGGCAACAGAGGGCTGCGTTTGCATTAGTGTGGAAGTGTATGGCTGCATGAGAAGTAGCACTCTGAAAGAACATGCTTATCTGAAATGCTCACCACCCACACTGGGAGAAAAAAATCAAAAATCAAATAAAAAATAAACCTTATGGTCTGTTCGTGCCTTCGTAAACATGTACTGGAAGAATAAAGTAGAGAGTGATCTGATGAAAAGTGCTCCCTGCTACTTTTTTAGTAAGTATTCACAGGTTAATATAAGTTCCCCAAAAGTAGGGCAGCGTGATATTAGGAACTCCATGATTTGCAACATCATTGTTGAATACTGCAATGAGGATATGACTTGCAGTATGTTGATAAAATGTCACAATATGACGTAAGCTCAAGGACTGCATCCCACTTCAGCTCCTATGCATGCTGGTTAGAGAAAAATCTGCTTTTATGCACATTTTGTAAGCGGAGTGCACCCCTCTTTATTACACCTGTGCTTGTAATATTTCAGCTCAAAATGTCACCTGTCAAAAAGGTCCATAGCCAATCATTTACTGCTTAGCAAGCAGTTTTTGCTGATATTAAAATTGCGATAATGATGCATTTTCAATATATTGTGCCCCCTTTCTATTTATATGTTTATTCATCTGTTACGAGATCGCATGTTGCCTTTGCAGTTTGTAAGATCAAAGCCTCCCTGTGTCAGTCCAGAAGTAAAAGAAAGCCCTTATTGCTAAAGATACTTGTGGCCTTTTAAAGCAAACACAGGCTCCAACATAAGATCCTGGTCAAACAGACGACAGAGGATTATTTTTGTTTTGAAATCTGTGGTGCTCAGAGCTAGCGGTTCCCTATAACTGGACTTCATTATAAGGCTATTTCAAGGTATTGTTATTGCTTTAGGAGCTAGAGAAAAGCTTGTGTTATGTTTACATGCACAGTTAAGTCAAGCAATAATTAAAAGCCTGCTAGGCTGTTTAAACACTCTTCTGTCCATGTCGCAGTATAAAAAGCACAATAAGGGAATTGATTTACTCACTTCACTCTGTCTAACTCTGCTACAATAGGTGCTGATATGCTCCTTTTCAGAATGTTAGCATTAGGCTTTAAATGCTTGCTATGAAGTCACAGAGCAAAACAAGCAACCATTTAGCCCGCGGCAAATCTGTTTCACTTTGAGTGGTAAACTGAGAAGCTTTGCAGCCCTGCTCATTTTATACATGCTGTACAGTTTATTTCTTTATATATGAAATGCACGCCTTCTCTTGTGGTCCGGGGCCGTTACCAGCTTCTTCTGTTTCCGGACTTCTTCCGTGACTTCCGTTCACAGCCCTGGACAAAAACTTGCAGGTCCATTATGTGGTCGTGTTAACTGGTTGTGAAAAATCTAATTCAGTATTATGTCAGTGAAACTGACATGTTTATATATAGAAAGCCTTGTTTTAGTTGGACTAACGCATGAAAGTGAATTATGCAGATTGTTGTTGTTTTTTTATCATTATCTGTAATTTTTGTAATAAAGTGCAATTGAAAAATAGAAAAAACTAAGTATATATCAACATTCAAAAACAAGTTGAAGTTTTGATTAGACTTGAGGTAGCTACTTGGGTCAAAATTCACAAATTAAACTTCCAATTGACAATTAAAAAAAAAAAGAAAAAATAATTAAGTGTAAATGTTTTATGTTGTATCTATAAAAAACATTTAAAGGGGACATATCATGCAAAATCCACTTTTTAAGCCATTAAATACAAGTTTTTGTCTTTTTTGAGGATTCAGGAGTGCAGAAAAATTTCATTTATTCACTCCCGGTGCTGCGTAAATATCTTCTTATTGTTTTGGGTTATATTTTTCAGTCTGTTTAGTTTTCTCCACTCGCTATTATGTTTTTGTTGTCTATTAAGTCAGAGTATTTGCTGCGGTTCCGCTAAATATGGTCATGTTATTTTTGAAAAAAGTTCACTGCCAATTGTTAGCTGCTAAGAAGCTACAAAGATGAACGGAGGGGGCGGAGTCGAACCATGTAGAACGCTCTGTGGCCTGGAAGGGGGCAGGACGTGAAATGTCTCATTCAGATTTAAAGGGACAGCACCAAAACGAGCTGCTCTTATTGACTGTACAGAAGCACCTCAGAACAGGTGTTAAGAAGATGTGTCTGGAGCTATACTTACAACGATTTCGGAACAAAGGATTGCAGTTTTACTTTATATAAACCATAAATGAAAGATTTACATGTGAAAAGGAGGAATTTAAAAGCATATGTCCACTTTAAATTAAACCAAAAACTTACAGTCAGAAATAGTTTTTTTCGTCATTGGAATACATTATTAGTCAAAATAACTTCAAATACCACCACTTGTCCAATGTTTGCAATTTCAAAGAAGTTTGGTCATTTAAACTTACAACTTCCAAGCCATCCCCTGAAATATGCAGATAAAATCTGCACATGCTGATAGGTCTAAAAACATTTGCAAACATATGAGCGCACATGATGAATCATCCATTAGAGCATATATCACACTGTTTATTCTGGGCTGCCACATTCATCAATCTTTCCTATTTGCTAAGGTAGATGAGTGAAAAATTAGAAGAGGCAGCAAAGCAAAATTCCCAAACACACTGACTTTGACACTGAAGCCATGCATATCATCAATAATGTGGACAGGAATTTTAACAACCACATTTTTCACAGCTTGGCCTCCTGTCCTGATTAAACTTTTCCTTCATTTTTTTTTTCTTTTAACAAATCACAGTATAATTTAAACAGATGCAGATCAAAACATGGCAGTCATTTGTGAACTAGTGTATTTTTTATCAGCAGCTTTCAAATAACAAAAATATTTCCTAGCAGGATGAAAGGTTACCATTACATGCAAGTATTAATCTTTTTTTTTTGCATAGAATCTGTATTCTAAACCCAATACTTTACAAGACATCCATTTTTCAAGGAGCTGGATTATTCTTTCCAGTTAAACGTAGTAAGGTACATAATGATGTGGCATTAACAGTCTGCACATTAACTCACTTTGCCATATGTCAGTGTTTCTCTCCCAAATGCATTAGTTTAATTACTGTTATTAAGAGCAATGAAAACATACAGCACAGGTATGCTATTATGTGAATACTAAAATGTCTAAATCAACCCCTCTGGCTTCAACAGCAAAGAGAGGAGCAGGGGTTTCTGGAAAAACAGCAGACAAAAATAGGGAAATGACAGGCAAGTCAGAAAGGAGGTGAGCAATTTTCCTTCCTGTTTCAGGCTCAGGCTGGAGCCTAAATGAGAGCTTACCTGAATAGGACCAGTAGGGGTCACCAGCTGTCCTCCTCTCCCTCATTACGCCTGTATTTCCAGGATGGCTGCCTCCAGTGAGGCGAGCTTGGTCACCCGATGCAACTGTGAAGGGCGGAGATAGAGGTCAGAAGATTCACAAGGAAAAAAAAAGTTAAGGTTGTTTCTTTTCTCTTTGTTTCCTTATTAACCTAAACAATTAGAACAAAACAGATTCAATGGACCGTTAAACGGCCTCAAAAAGTACCATGCATCATACTTTCAGCGGAAGGTCTTAGCTAAGCGTTTAGCCACACAGCACTGACCACTTTAGTTGTCACTTAATTAAAAACTGACATTAAATATTAAATATGCATCTTTTCGGAAGCATTCCAAATAAGCGTTTGTTATGAAATCTGAAGTTTACGGCATTGACGCATCTGCGGTTGTTATAGCAACACTCCACAACTGCGCCTTTTACTCGTCCCATGAATTGCAGCTACTCTCAGTCGGGACCCACGGAGATGACAGTGGCAGAAACATACTTTTCTCAAAGATAACTTTTGACCAGAACAGGTGTTTCAAAGGCCATTGCTGCATATTTAAAGACCTGGATGGCCGAAGGACAAATTGTAATATAAATATCATCCATCCATCCCTCCATCCTCTACATTCGCTTTATCTGTACGGGGTCACGAGGGGGCTTGAGGCTATTCCACCTGCCACTGGCTGAGAATCAAAGTAATTCCTGGAAAGTATGTCTGTCCACTCAACCTGAGCGCGCACACTCGCACTTGAGGCGCATTTGGAAATGTGAATTGGCTTAATATGCATAGACCATGTATTTTTTATTTTTTTTTAGAAAAACTCACACCACCAAAGAGAGAGCAAAGAGCATGCAGACCAACCAAGGTTGGAACCTGGACCCTTAAACTAAAAAACTAAATAAATGTTTATGTAATAAAAGATACAGGTCCACATCAGCCACACTGACAAGGCCGCTTATACAGCAATTATCTGACTCATAAAATTCAATGGGGCCGATGGCAAACAGCTCAGAATGACTAATAATCATCCTATCAGACCAATTAATAAATCTATATCTAATCTTCACTTCCCTCGGCTGGCTGAGTAGTCTGACATATAACAGCTTCCTGAACTGGATAACCTTGCAGGCTCAATGCAACAAGCAGCAGAGGCAACAATGGTGATGCCCCGAACATTAAAAAACATCTCTGCTTTCAGCCTAGGTGCTGGGAGTTGACACAAAGCATTAATGGGTGGTAATCACCTCCATCAGGGCTCTGCAGAAAAACAAGAGCAGCTTCTCCTTCAGCCGATATGATTGCTTCCTGCTCTCTTACAGATACAATCCATCACAAACTTTACAACCGCAGTTCATTGGGAAAAGAAAAAGCCGGACAGTTGGTATACACATAATATATGCATGCATGCTTCTTACTAATGTCACAACGGCTTCCCCGCCAAGCCTCTTGATGAAAACTCAAATTAGTCAAATGCAGACAGCGTTTGCTACCAGGGGTGTAGACACTCAGCCGCATATCTGTTAGGCACAAATGTCTCTTTAACTCTTATGAAAAATTGCCTGAAAGAAAATCAAAGACTGTCAACAGAATTACAGAGAATGCTGGGGGCATAAATTGTCCTTTACCATAGACACTCCCCAGAGCGTAGCCTCAGACGTACAACAATCAAACTCACTGGGGGAAAATGTGCTCTGAAACGGATGCTGTCGGTGCCAGTGAAGAAGAGAATGTCGTTGGAAGCCGTTGTCAATCAGGTGCACGGGCAAAACAATGGGGTTTTGTGTTTTCTATAAGCAGTGGAAACTTACTGTGGCATTCAAAACCTGGAGATCGGCTAATATTGGCTCCCTGATGCTAGAAGGATGCAAACACTTTGGAAGGCAGATTGTTTCTGTGTAAAGAGAACAGTAGGGAAAGCTCAAACAAAACCAAAAATGACAGTCTTCCAGGCTCAATTGGAGGCAAACGCTGTTGCTCGCTACAATATAGCTTTTCAATCCATTTAGTTTCTTTTATTAGATTCTTAAAAAATAAAAGCTTGCTGCACACTGAACCGTGAAGCTCTGTTTACCATTTTAAAAGTCTTCCCATCAACTCCTCTACACACATGCAGCTTGGCACAACTGTTCATCTCACATCCAAAACACGCTAAAGCCTCCAGAACTTTCACGTCACTCTCTAGGTTCATTTGCACATATGCAGAAACGCAGACGGATAGTTTTGTCCATCTCCTGTGTTTGTAACGCACATAATTTAGTTTGTTTTAGTTTGAGTAATACCACCTGTAACCGCGGTGGCAATGCTGAGCAGAAAAAAAAACAGAGAAGAAAAAAAGGAGGAATGATATGAGGAAAAACACAGAAGAAGAATGATGATGAGGAGAAAAACTGTAAAGATTACGCCAGCTTTTGAAATTGGACTATACAAGTGCTCAGGGTGGGTTTTTTTAAATTTTATAAACAACTTTATAGCAATGTGTTATGCTAACCAGTGTCTGAAAGCACTGCATCGCGGTAGTTAACAGCTATGAACTCTGCACTGCCTGCTAGTGGAGGTCAAGCACAGCTACGTAAAAGACGCATGAAAGTATGAGAAACAGCGACCGTGATAACGTTTGTATAAAGCGAGCATAAATGGGCCTAAACATGTCATAAATGTTTATATTTATTCAAGATTAATCTCTTTAAAATCTCCATTTCCTTGTTCTTATTGTATAAAACTGCATTGTGGCATTGTAACCATGACAACCACTTTCTATTTCACTTGTGATTTGTCTCATGAGGTAACTTTGGAACAGCTGTACAAGTCCCCTGACTCCTGGTGGGCCACCTTCAGTGAGTGAGTTTTAACCGGCTTGATCAGCATTTCCACACATCTAATACAAATTCTATTTCTCTCTCTCTCTCTCTCACACACACACACACACACACACACACTCCGGCCACTTAAGATGAGCTGAGCTCTTACTAATAGTTGCATCATTACCAAGGATTAATTAAAGTAAGAAAAACGTCGAGCCAAATCTCTTCATGCACTTAAAGTCAGTGCATTACCATCTCTTAAAAATGGTTTCCACTAAGGCACGGGCCACTTGCACACCGTTTCCCAAATCAATTCACTGCTCAAAGGGAGGTCACAGAGGCGACATGAGCGCAGTCATAAATGGCTGCTTTGTTTTTCTCAGATGTACCGATTTTCTATGAGGAGACTCGGGTTTAACATAAAGTGCAAAACCAGAGAGGAAGGGAATATCTGAGAGTGAGACTTGCAGCATATTTGAAGGCAGGTTGTGAAACAGGAGGGCTGCACCGTCTTTGATCAGAGAGCATAGGAGACAGCACCATGTCAACAGTTTACACACATCCATGTCAGCCGTCCCCTGTGGGCAGAGGATTAAAGCCACAGCATTTCTGATGGAGCAGAGCAGACAACGCAGTCATGGCTGAGCCTGAAGGAGACTGAGGAGTGCTGTGCTGCTGCACTCAAACTAAATACATAAATCTAAAATGTGGAAAGCACGGCTGAATCATTTAGCTTAACAAGTAGTTTCAATTGAGACAACACATACAACTGCTTTGTCCTGGATTTCTGTTTTGTTATTTGTTTTTTTTTACCAGGAAGCGGAGGATCTCTAACCAGCTCCAGAAAAATACTTTATACGCTGTATATTCCTGCAAAATCATTTTCCTTTCCCATCGCCCCGAGGGCAGTTAAATCATCTACACTGCCATTAAGCCCCACTATTTGTTCCATAATATCACACGCAACAACAAGCCAAGAACCCCTGAGAGCCCTTGAAAAACAGCAGCCTAACAACAACCACAGGAGCATTTAACTTGCATTAGTCATCGGAGGGACGGTGTTAAAATATCAATCACCAGTGTTAGCCTCAGATATGTGAGAGGTAGCCAGGCTGGCACTTCCATGTCACCGGAAGGATTACAGAGGGATTTATTAAGCTCTCAAATGCATCCCCGTTTACAATTCGTAGGAAAATTCCAACATCTGCAGTAATTATGTTCACTTAATTTAGGACATTTATTTAAAATTAACGTAATGTCAAGCAGTTATCAATACAGGGAAACACTTTTACACGTGAACTCATGATCATGATTCAAGCACATTTGAAAGCAGAAGGTGTATCGTGTGTTTTATGCAAGCTAAATGAGCTCCCTGCTATGGTTCAACACAAATAAGTCAAAAAGCCGTTTGGCCTGTGAACAAAATGTCATGTCCTAATCTTATCCATTATCAGTAAGGGCATTTCCCTTTAAAAGACAAGGTTTTTTAATAATTCATGTTAGGAATCATAAACAAATGCTTTGAAAACATGCAGCAATCTTTGGTCCACATCAGCACCTCACATCTCCTCAACTGAGGACAATTCTTTTTATTTTAAAAGAGGTTACATCATTTCCTGAAGAATCAGAGCGCTGTCATTTTAAAGGAAAACATTACTCATTCAGAGAGGTAAATAGTGTATTGGATTATTTTCCGACATGGATTTGGTATGCTAATGAATATTTACCGCGGATGTATTTGGGATAGAGTCAAAATAAAGTACAGTGCCTGTGCTCATGGTATTGAAGGAGCATGTGATGAAAGAAAAACGGCTCGGCTCACTGGTGTATTTTTAATTGGTTTTGGAAACAGGGAAAAAAAAAAGATTAAGATCTCCACCACGACACTGTATCGAGGTTTGTCATGCGCATTCCCAGGATCAATCAATCTCTGGGCTTGTCTTTTTCATGGAATATCTTAACCATAAGACAACAAAAGAGAAATAATTCTCATGTAGTCGCCCAGCTCTACAGTGCTACTTTATATAGCCAAAATCCATTATCACTGAGAGCAGATCAGTCTATTACACACACACACACAAAAAATCACATTAGTTCTCTTCCATTATTTCATATAGTCTTTCTGCTACCTTGCAAAAGTAATGATAAAAAAAAAACATATCTGTAGGCAACATCCCAGAAGAAAAACGTGTTTTCCTATCACATTCACATGCCTAATAACGGCGATGTGATGAATTGTGTCTCTTAAATAAAGTGGATTCTTTCCAACACATCAGTCAGTGCCGTTACAGTTTGCACAGTCTCCTTCAGCATTGTCCTGCTTTACATTCAGGCTACATGCAGACAGTTTGACAGCAGTTGTTGTGGGAGAGGGCAGCACAGCTCATGCCCGTCACCCATCCCCATCTTCTCGACTTGTCCCTTTAATTAGAGGGAGAGAGAACGCATGTCATTAACTTGACTAATTAGAAAAACTACAGCATAAACAGCGTTTATATTTTTCGGGCTAAAACTCACGCTAAACTGAATTTGGTTTTTCTCAGGCATCATAACAGCATGAAAGAGTGGACTCTTGATCCAAATTGCTATGTATGAGGGAAAAAGTGTGCATACTGAGGGAGACAGCTGCTGTCTAGGACAAACTCATCTCCAATGCATAGAATCAACTGTGAAATATAAGGACATCTGCTCCGCTTCCTTTTAACGCATATCTTTATGACAAGCAGACTTACATTTCAAATATGCTCCTTTTTCTTCTTTTTTTTCCTTCTTTTTTTATACCAAACACCTCAGTTTCTCTGCAGTGCACGAAGCTTAGTTAAACACCATTAGTGGACGGGCCACGGTGGAAGGAAAAAGGAATAAAAATTGGTCCCTCTGCTGAGCAGGGAAGCACAGAAAAGAAGAAAAGCGGTGCTCGGTCTTGCGAGTGCATGTGTTCGACGGAAAGCAGGAAATGTGGCGAGATATCCCCGGAAGTGTTCCAGTCACACCGAGGACCTCAGGAACATGAGAAATGCCAAGATCAGCCAGAGATACATCACAGAGGGAGCCGGGGCCTTAGGGCTAAAACATCAAACTATGAAATAAGAACACAACAACTCAAATCCCAATGCAGATATTTAGACCCGCACAGCTAAACGCAAATGAGCAGCTTCAGCAAAGAGGATTCCATCGGTGTCCTTGGGCCAGAGAAATGAAGCCATGTTACAGTAAAATTAAGCCAATTAG
>JAVQJG010207523.1:0-15334 GCA_036024015.1 Craterocephalus amniculus
GCATTTTAGTTTACAAAAGCGGCTAGTTTTTTTAGCATTGGCGTGACGCGCTCTCTCTGCCGGGTTAATTTTTGGAACGTCCAGACTCCGATCAGCCAGTAATAGCGTTCCCCTAGTGATCCGAAGTCAAATTATGAAAGTTAAACTCCTTAGCGAAGAAAAAGCGTCACACAAAAGCTAAAAAAAAAAAGCCGCTATCGCTAACTAAGCTAGCCGGACGTGAAATCGGGTATAGTCCCTTTAACAACCATTTTTGCACATGTTTGAGAATCTGAAAGGAAGCTTTCCCAGTTTCTCCTTGTCGGATTTCAGCGGAGAAGTTATTGAAAGACCTTTTCTTTTTTTCCACCCTGAGAGCCAAAGTCGCCACATGCAGGAGCTCCAGCCCCAGCTTTGTTATTTATCTATTTATTTAGCTTCTGGAGTTAAATTGGCTTAGTGACAAATTAGAGTGTAACGATAATGACCGCGATAGTTAACAACACTCGCTTCTCATCGAACAGAGGAGGGAATTTCCAATGCTCCTTTCTCCCATTCTTATCCCCACGTATTTCACACCATCTCAGTGTGAATGACAATTACTGCCCCTAATGTGAATGGGAACTCTGAACTTTGTTTTCTTTTTTCTTGAGGTCTAATTTGACAATCCAAAAACAGGGCTGGTTGAGACTGAAAGACACAATAAAGCGGGGGCTTTGGGGTCCCTTTTTTTTCTTAGAATAAGCCAAGTTTGAAAAAAAAGGGGGTCAAGAATCAAAATGGGAATGACATTTGCCATCAGCGGAGGCCTGCTTTGTGCCAGCCATTGATGCGCTTTTCCCAAACAGAGGCAGCAATAGGGGGAGATCTGCATTGCAAATTGGCAGTGCACTGGCCCTTTTCACAAGTGGACAGGCGGGCCAGGGCACGGTTCCCACACACACCCCATCCGTCATTCTGCCTCCCTCCAAACGCCCAGCCCTCCCCCCAATCTCCCTCCTAACCTCAGCTTGCCCGAATGGCCTCAATCATAGCCACGATGGAGACAGCTCAGTGTTCTCCCAGGCTGACTCCCTAAAGCAGGCTCACACAGCGGGGGCTTTGTTCTCGTAGCGAGGCAAGGGGAGGGTCCGGGTCAAGGGGAGGAGACCGACTGCTTTGACAGGCAGTAAGCGAAGGTGTAGTCTGAGCTGTGTGAAATCCCCCACAGTGAGCTACATGTTTGTTTGTTTGTTTTTCCCTCAGAAATTCCGCCTGACACGCTTATTGTGTGCAGGATACATACTTAGATTCCTTTATTTGAGTCATTTAGGTGCATGAATATGTCTTGTTTAAACTGTCAAAGCTTTGAAGTAGACATGAGAGCAAGAAGTCAATTCGTCATGATTTCTTTTGAAATTGGACAAAAGTAGCAGTGACCGTAATCTCATACTGTGTTCCCTTTGAGGTTAGTTTATGAGATACTGTCATTCCTCAAAATTTTGACCCTAAAACTCCATGTTCTGGACTCGTTTGATGGCACAGGGACATCTGCAGTGTGTATTTCGGGAGACATTGCTGCCCACCAGTGACCCATGACTGTGAAGAAGCACTATGCTACAGCTATGCTAGCTGGGTTTTGCTCTGCGACTGCATCACGCTGGCTAGAGGACATAAACATATCGGCTATTTTGAATCCTATCGTGGCTCATTCAGCAAAAAAACATTTGGAGACATTATCGGAGGAAGAGAGGAAACAAAAGAGAGACCGAACAAGAGATAAGATAAGATAAGATAAGATAAGATAAGATAAGGCACCATGTCTAAGAAAACGGCAAATGTTGTGCCTCTTTGACAATGCAAATGGAAAAATATCTTCAGGAAGCTCAAAGTTTTCAAGGGATTTTGTGAAAATGTCACCAGATGGGATGGGATTTTTATAAATTGAGTTGAAATTTCTTGATTTATAGAGCACTTTTCATACAGGTAAGTAACACAAAGTGCATAACACAAAGGCATACACACATTCAAACCCCCTGCCTTCTCTGCCGTCTCTAAAAACCTGACTTGAGAATGTGACAACACAATACTGTATTTTGGGGATCTGTTCATACTGGAGACCAGCCCATGCAAGACGGCCGCTGCAGGGAACCACTACAATCAGGACAGGTAGATGTTTAAGCCACATCCATGGGGCTGCATGCAGGAACAATCCAACATAAACGATGAGCTTTTAGCAATTCAGTAAATTAATTGATAAATTATAGACTAATCTAAATGTTTCTTCATAGATCAAGTGTGGAAAAAATTAAAGTGATTAATAATTCATTATCTTTTTCTCTCCCTGATCAAGTGATGTTACAGCCTAAAGTCAAACTAGAAGTTTATTATAATAGATTTATCATGCATTGTCTATGAAAATCTACAAAATGAGATCCATAGCGGCTACTTGCATCACAAACCATCTGTCACATTTCCATCTCAGAAGAATGGATTCAACAGACTGCCCTATTAACAAAAATCTACATTAGCTTCTTTCTAGATGGCTTGAAATTTTAGCTTAACGAAACATAATGTTGGAATGTAAAAGCGTAGAGTTTGTAAGTAAGATGTAAAAGCAATACATAAGCTCAGCTGCCTTTTAGAAACTTTTTATACATATTAGTTGAGTTGGGATTTAAAACAATCTGTTACGCCTGATAAAATGGTAGCCTTGGGATAAAAACCTCCAAAAATGCCTGGCATGAATATACCTCGTGTGCATAATATTATAGCTGTCTGTCATTTAAATGTCTAAATAGTGTGAAACACAGTTAAGTACTCTGGAAGTCCCCTTATGATATAATTTACACCATTCCTGTCTGGTTACCAAGAAGACAACAGGGCCAAGCAAGTTTCACTGACGTATATGTTCATTCTTTGTGCTTAGCTAACCAAAAGGTGTGGCAGTTTTATTAATATTCTTTTCTCTTTTTTCCCCCTTTTTTCCCAGGCTACATTCTTCATCCTGCTCCTAGATTCATAAAGAAGGACCTATTGTTTTGTTAATGTGGTACATTTAAATGCGTTTTATGGCTTCTTGGAAGCCGCATTGGAGGCACCCATAGGAACCAAAGGAGTTCTCACAACTATTACAGTCAGGACACAGTGACAATTCAATAAACAGTATATGATATCTGATTAAAAATTGCTAGATGCATGCTTTTTTCTTTCTTTTTTTACATTGTGAAATTTTTTTTCCACTGCTATTGGAGGTTTATTTGTGAATCGGCTTCTGTTGCAATCCATCCAAAAAATACAGTTTTTAATTTTATAAATTATCCAGGATATTGCCGTGAAGACCTCATTCCTACATATCACAAAGTTATTGTCATAAAAACATCTTGAATTTTTCATAATTAAGTGAAAAAGATTTATATTGAGTCCACTTTTTTTTTATTAAAAAAGTTAACTTTTTAAAAAAATTTCAGGTCATGAGAATGAGACACACAATATTAATACTTGATAAAATGAAGTTAAAAATGTTTGTGTTCAGGTGTTCATGTTGTTTTGCCAGTATTATATGGGAACAAAATAATTTACTATTTTGTTTCTTCCCACTGGATATGACATGACCCAGTCTCAACTGACTTCAATATGTGCAGAGGTCTGATTAGCCAGACTGCGTGAAAAGACCTCTGTATGCGGACAGGCCATTAAATCAAAGTTAAAAAGCTAGGTCATTCCAGGTTTGTCCTATAGTAGCACGGCATGCAGCGCTTTTATAGTTGACAGTAATATGGGGTGACGAACAGAGTAAAAGTCTTTTTTTTTTCTTTTATTTTTGTGATACAATTCTTTCATCTCTTGTCCTAATCCATTTTGGAGTCAAGTTTCCAACTTAAACCTCAAGGAGAACCTGGAAAGAAGTTTCCAACAGCTAATTGATAGCCTTTTCTTGTAAACCCGATAAACAAGAGGACAGTTTTGGAAAGGAAAAGAGGGGGAAATTTGTTAGGATACTTTATGGAGCAGGAGGGAAAAATGCAGCCTTAGTCCAGTTGGAGGCAAAAAATATGAAGTAGCACCTCAATGCTGGCTGGGATCTCACCTCTTCTTTCAGGGTTAAGATATATTACTCTATGGCAGAGTAGACTACTTCTCTCACATATCCTCCTCTGCATTGTTGAACTTAAACATCTGTTAGTGAAATTAGCAAAGGTTAAACACATCCAAAAACAGCAAGACAGTTGACTGGTAGAAAAAAAGGTAAAACTGCTGTTAAATGCATTTTGATGAGAGGGGATGAGAGGAAAGAAAATTTGGGGTTCAGTTTCTGTATTAAACACGCAGTTGTCCTCAGCTTGCAGGAGTTGGGTTATTACCTCTCAAAGGGGATGTGTAATCTGACAATAAAGGATTTCATCTTATTTGGTGGAATAACCTCTGTTTAGTAACACCAACCAGTGATAGGTATAATTTTTTTGGTGATCAAATTTTATATTGATATTGATTTTATATAAAATTATATATAATTTTATATTGACTTAATGCAGATTGCTAAAAAAGAAGAGCTCAGCAGACCATAGCAGTAGAATTGGAAAAATTATAACCATGAATTTATTATATATCTGTGATGCCATCTGAACTTAGGAGATGCAGGATATCTGTTTTGCGTTGTTGTTTTAAAACTACAATCAAAATTGAACGGGTATGTCACATTTCCTTTACTTTAAATGATGAAAACACATACTCTAGACGCAAGTGTGTGAGAACTTACTTTAAAAACAACCATAAATTGCAACCCTGTAAAGGACTCTTTGTCCATATCACACTTTTTATTTCTGACCTTGACACTGGGAACAAGGTTGCTAGAGTGTTATTGACTGACTGTGCCATGGTGGTTCAGTTCATTCCTTGTTAGCACCAACACACACCATTACCACATTCTGCATGCATGCAAGCAAACACCCTGGTTTTGTGTGTGAATTACTGTTTAATTCCATGCAAAGGAAGGCTTAAAACACTTTGATTTACTGTTGGATGGAAGCATGTTGATTATTTCATTTGTAACCTTTACAGTAAACCTATCCTTTATATGCAAATCACTGCAGTATTGCTATGTTCTCACACGGTGACTGGAGGGGAAGTGTAGGACAGTTACAAGACTCATACATTTCTACTTGAGTGCTGTTTCACTTGCTCAGGTTAAAGCAGGACAGTCTAAATCTAGTCACTGAAGGTCATTATCCTGCAGGTTTTATAAGTGTCCCACCTCAATTAAATGGATTTCCAATAGTTTGTCAAGTTTTGTACGAGACTTAATGATTCATTCATTTGAATCAGGTGTATTGAAGCAGGAAACACTTAATGTCTGCAAGACAATGGCCCTCAAGGACTGCAGAGCATTTTAATTGTAAGGTTTCAGCATAGATTGTCCTTTTCTTTTAAAAACACTGTTCCTCTGGTTTACTCCTTCACCCTGGATTATATTGTAGAAAGACTTTACCCAATGCATTCAAAAGTGATGGTTTTTATGTTGCTAGTCTGGGTGTAGGAGCAGGAGTTGGATCATTTAAAGGTGTTTATGGTGGTACTGTCCCGTCTGACCCTGTTTTGTTATAGTACAAAAGGTAACATAACACATGTATTATGTGACTTTCACAGAAAATGTCTGCTTTGCCATCAAATCAGTGAACATGATAAATTATCATTGTTATTCTCTAAATGAGAACAATGTTATTAGTAAAAAAAAAGAGAATTCTATATTCCCATTTAACTGCTTGTGAAATATTTGCATTGATCAAAATATTTGGATGCCAGTTTCCATAGTAACATAATGTATGCAAATTTACACTGTAGGGTGAAGTAAAAATGTCCCCATTAATTGCAGGGAAGCACAGACGCCACAAAATATTGCTGTCACCCTGAAATGATCTAGCAAGCACTGGGAACAAAAATAAGGGTTGGGGTGAGGAAGTGGAGAGGATATTTATTTTTGTCCCTCCCCAAACCGGGAACCTGGTGGTTTTATATTGGCCTGTGTGAAAGGGGAGGCTGCTCAGGGACTCTTTGTCAGCGCTGCCCCGTCTCTCCGTCTCCGCCTTTATGTTTGGATGCCTTTGAGACAGGACGTGAAGGTATGCGACTGGAAGAGGGCAAGCTCAAGGATGAATGGCTTCACATTTTGAGCAGTTTTTTTAAAGTAAAGTGTTGTTTTTACCCTAGTGTGTCCTCCCCTCCAGGATGCCCCAAAGCAGAGCAGCTTTACTGCAGTGTGGCTGTGGAATAATTATCAAGGCCTCATGCTGGTCAGTGCATTTGGAATTAGGGCCCAGACTGCCATATTTATAGAGAGGATGGGATATTCTAGTGCTTACACATGCAATGGATTGAAAAATGATCATTCAAATAAATTCAGAGCATTTGTCAGAATCATTTTAACAGAAATTTGTTGGCTTAAAACTATTGTTAGGACAAGAATGTGGAGTTGACACACTCAACAAAAAAAGGAACCAAAAATGAAGATATGGTTATCTATTATTCCTGAAAACCAAAGAAATTGAAAACAAAACCAAAATACATAGTATTGATGCAGATAGTTGCCAAAAAATGATCCAGCCTTTCTCGTTCTCTACATGTTCACCTTAATACAATAAATGTAAGATCACTGATTTGTGAGCAGTCAAGTGGAAAAAAAACACACTTAAGTTTATGATCGCCTAGTTAAGATGAACACACAGAGCAGTCATCTTATTATGAGAATCCGTTTCCAATTGCCAAACGAAACCTGAGACATAACCGAACCGAAAGAGATTTAGATATGAGGAAAAAAGGAATCCGTACTCTCTTTACACAGCACCATAAGTCAAACATGGAACATTTCATTTCCAGTGCAACAGACAGTGTGTTTCTCATCAGCAGCTGGAAGATTTGCTCACTCAGTCACTCATGAATCGACTTCAATTTGCAACAAAAACATAAAAAGAAAAAAAAAACACTGCTATGGCATTTCAGCAGGAAACATTTTCCTTTGCCACAACTGGAAGGTGAAAATGAGAATTTCAGTACTCGACAAAACTAAGCTTTGGTGTCTCCACTCAGACTCTGTCAAGCGTTCCTCTCTCTTATAGCTTCCACGAGACAACTATTAACGAGCGAGCTGATTTCAAAGGCCCGCTGGGTTAGAGAGACTGCATGTCCGGGCATCTGTGAAAAAGAAAAAGAGAAAAAAAAGTCCCACATTGCTCTCTCGCACTCTTTCTTTGTGTTTCTTCTCTCTCCCCTTTGAGAACTGACAGAAGTTTTGACAGTGGCAGTAAATTCACTTTGCAGACCTGCTGGGAGGCAGGGGAGTGCAGCGAAGGGAAGGCCTTTCTGCACTTCAAGGACCGCGAGCGTCTGCCGGATAGCCTGTCAGAAATACTAAGGCTGATAATAAATTTGCTTTTGCACAGCTGTGACTATGAAATGAGCGCTGAAGCACCAGGGTGGAGGCAAGAGCTCAAGGAGACAGATCTATGCGAGGCAATTGGTTGGCCTAACTTTTATAGAAGGAGTGATTGTTCAAACAGTGAAAGGCAAAAAGAGAAATTTATGACCACCGCATTCTTATTCGAAAATAAAGGGCCTTTGCTGTGTCATACAGGATTCCATTTATACTAAAAAGGATGCCAGAAAATGCTAATTTACGAGCTCCCAAACATAACCTATCAGCTGATGTAGCATTGACTGAATAGAAAACAGGCCTCATTGGAGTGACCATACTAGTTCTATTTTAATACCTTTCTTAGATTTGTTTGGTTTATGCAGCAATTTGGATTTATAATGAAATTCTGTAATACTGTGGCTCTGGGTCTAAATAGAGACATTAAATTGCATATTTTTCCAAATCTTTGGCGATTCCTCAGACCAAAGCAAATAGTGCTCTTAACCACAATTCAATTGAAGCAGCATGTAGGCCAATTGCCATTGGCCACCAACCCACTTGACCGTGCTAAGACAGACACTGGCGGCTTTGCAGGCTGACAACCAGGCACTAACCATTAAGTGCCACTCACTTGGACAAGGCTAAGTGAGGGCTGACAGCAGCCACAGACCAGCCTGAAAGCCACCATCTGCCCCCTCAGCTTGGGGAGGATCCAACAGCTTTCAGCAGACCCCGTCAATGTATTCGTTAACTAAGCAACCAACTTATTTGTTGCTCCTGAAACAGCTAAGAAACATGGTGTTTCTCACAAGCAAATATTATGAATTTACCAACTCCCTTCCCATACAGTCGAAAAACAGGATATTAGGAATTAAGCCTTGGGGAATAATGGAGGCATATTTCAGTTTTATAATCTTTCCAGATATGTAGCAGAATGTTTTCAGCGTCATTTTACATTTCCACATCTACAGCTATTAATACCAGAGTTAAAAATCATATTTAAATTCCATTTTTATAAGGCTGCAGTATCTTCAACTTGAGGTCCACACATACGAGTCACCACCACCTCTTTGCCCACCTACTGAGTACACCTTCAGAATTCAACTGATCCCTTCAGAAAGTCCTGGATTGACCCAGAGGCCTCCCCCCAGCTCACTGTACCTGCATGTTAAATGTTTGAAGAGGGGATGTCGCATCAATAAGCAGGCAGAATGATTTAGTTTGTTTCATTTGGAATTAACTGAATACGTTTCTCATTTTAAGTCTAAAAGCTAAGTGCCCCCACAGAACTCAACTCTTACAGAACATGCAGATATCTATAGATTACTATGCCTCTTTCAAGTACCAAGTACCAAAGATCAACATTTTACATTTGAAGGTGGAAAAACAAGATGTGCTTCTCAAACAGCCAGAGATAAACAATTTAACTTACTTTCACTACAGTTTTACAACTTTGGGTTCATGATTAAACACAAGTAAACTAAATGCATAAATAAATTGTATTCCATACCAAATGGTCAAAGTGTGTTCAAGTTAGGGATTCCCATTCTGTTTCCAACTTCTCAGAACAGGTGCAGACTTTGTTGCACATACCAGAAGGCCCATTTCTTTTTTCCCTCTCTTTTTTAAATTTTATTTTATTTTTTAAATTAATTTATTTCTATGACAAATTTATCTTCCATTTTCTTCCTTTTGATCTTACACGGCTCATAGAAGGTGAATGTGCATGATGTGATGGTCCCTTTTGGTTTCTGAACTTCTGCTCTGAAGCCTTATCCTTGATATTTAGTTGTTGTAATTTTGCTACTCTGTAGCCAAAAGTGACCATATTTTGACAAAAAGGTACAGCTGGAGAGTAAAACTTGAAAGCGGAAATTTTGAGGTTAACTATCTGTTTAGTTATAAAATTATTTTCAAAAGCACCAACAGCACAGTGATATAAATGACATGATACAGGATAACGGCTACATGTTGATTGAGAGGATAAAATAACTGGCTTCATATTTTATGAGAACCTAAGGTTTTTGGGTTTCAAAGACATTCTGAATTGAAAATGGTTTCAGTGTGAAATGCTGCAAATGTTTGGAATAGCCATACTGTAGTGCAAACAATGGAGTAAAAATATGCATATTGTTTCTTATGGTCCTGAAGAGCACATGACAACTGCAGGGAGCGTGCTTATGAACTTGCAGTCACAGGGCGGTCTACCTACACACTTCTTCTGCCTAAGGCTGTGTTTGCTCTGCAGCATCCCAGCAAGAATGAGCTTAAAAAGTCTATTTACTGTCAGTTTGTCTGAGCTTCAACACAACCTCATGGAGTTACTGCACCAATAAAAACAAGAATAGAGTGAGTTCTGATATACAAACTTTAAATTTTTCTTTAAAAGGAATGAAAATGTCATTAGATTTTATAAGTTAATGCAGGCTGTTTTGAGAACATTTAAAGAAACCTGTTTACAGTAGATTTTCTGCTTTCTATTTTCTACTAGTCCTGTGGTCTGCCTCCTACAGTGTAAAGGAAAGCAATAGGCTATGTGTCCCATTGAAACTTCCCTCATTTCTTTTCTTCTTGCATGAAATTGGTCCTGTAGGAAATTTGCTCTCCTGGTATCATCGTCCACTTTCTACCTCCCCCACCCCCCAGACCTCCCTATTGTGCTGAGTTTTCTTTCCTTTGAGATGCTATGTGCATTATGGCTGGAATCTGAGTAATGCGTTCATACATTTGGTTTGCCATGTGCACACTCTGCAGCTCAGGTAGGCCTAGAGAGTCCAGGACCTCCTCGTGAGACTCCCAAGAGGGATATAGTGTTTGAAGCCATCTGCCTAGGTGTTTAATAAAGAGAAATAAATAAATAAATAAATCTCCTGTTGGAGTAGGGAGGTTGGGTGATGGCAAGTCACAGACAAAGAGTGAGTTAGTTAGGCAGATTTGAAAATATTTTCTATTTCTCTGGTTTGACTTTTTTTGTACTTAAAATGAACTTTTTTTTCAACATTTTTGATCAGTGATTCACAGATTCTTGACATGTTCTAAGATATATCTGCAAAAAAAGGGCAAAAACCCCACATTTAAACACAAAGACTGGACAGTCAATGTAGGGAAAAGCTGTAACTCTATGTCGGATACAAGGAATATTACATAGTTAATATTACAAACACACACCTATAATCACTCAACTGACGCCTTGAGTGCAGCTGATTCCTGACATGGTGAAAATATTTGTTGAATGTCATCAAACAGATCAGTAGTTTCACATTTCTTGTTAATTCTTAGTGATGTAAACAATTGACAAACAGGAATTAAGCTACAATGCCAATTAGTATTTGTTAATTACTATTGCAATATGTTATTGTTGCAAAATTTATTTTCATACACTTATCCATATACATCTAAACCTAACCATGTATTTTCAACTCCAAACTGTCACCATTAGAAGAGAAGAGTGAAGCATAAAAACATGGAGAAAGAAAAGAATGAACAGAGGATAGTTTTTGAAGAACATGGTACCAGAAACCACTTGCTTGAAAGCCACAATTTTTTTTCCATTCGCCGCCTCAAACCCACCTGTACTGAGGCATTTTTGATTTATAGAAGAAGGCTTCTGATGTCATAAACATACTGTCAACACAAATGTCAGAAATGCAACAAGAGCCATATTACAGTGATAAATATCAGTTTTAAAGTACTTGAAAACTTTATTATTAAACTGCTTTGTATTTTTCTGTAAATTAAGTGCCATTTTTAATTTGTAAAGTAACTGCAGAATAAAGAAAACACGCTGCATGAACTACTGTTCGAAGTGAAGACACCCACTTGGAAACATACTTGTTAGATAAGTGACAAGTGATTTTCTCTTTCCTTTATTTCAAATTGTTATAGAGAATACAACAATAAAAATATAGTTAAATATAAAAGAAGCCAATTTTACTTTTGGTAAATAAACATATAATGTCTAACAACAAAATCCTTTAAGATCATCAATATTCTGGTAGATGCTGTAAAATTACAAAAGAAAAAACAGTGTCTCATGATATCGTTCAAAAGCCAGTTTGAAAGTAAAATAAGCAACCAGCATATGCTGTGTAAAACATTACAGTAGAATTATTCCTTCGCCAGAAATGTTAGAAAATCCTCTTTCCATTGATCTTGTAAACCCTATGCTAAACTCTGCTCATTATTTATCCTGTTAATTTGGATTTCAGTTTGAGTGTAATGTTAAAAAGGAAGTCCATTCTCATCCAAATCGCTCATATTTTTGTGAATTTGTGCATATAAAAAGAGGATCTCTAAGACTTGGTTAGCTTTTCGGTTCTTCGTCGTTTTTGAAGAAATGTATTGCTCAAACACAAACTGTGTGACACAGCAACAATGAATTTATTACCAATGTCAGCTAAATATACCTTTGAATTTTTACAAGGTGATATGTTGTACCATACCATGATAACTTTATTCATAAAGCCCTTTAAAACAATCACAGAATAAACAAAGAGCTTATAAATAGATGCTTCAAACAAACTATTAAAAACATTGAATGGGTTAAAATATCAGACATATCAAAGGACGCAACATATGCACAATTTAAATCCAACACATCAATTAAACCAGATAAGATGAAATAAAGAAACTAAGTCTTCGAAAATGTGTATTGATGACTGTTTAAGGGAGAAATAATAAAGCCAAAAGCATAATTTTCAAAGAAAACACCTTCCTGCCATCGTCATGATACGAGGGGTTTTGCAAGATGAGTCTGCTATCAGTGCAAGGCTGATCAATCTGTGAGTGGTGTGCATTGACAGGCAATGATTGCATCAAAGAGTTGGGTGGTTTATGTGTAAAGAAACTAATGGTTATTGATGTTAACTTTGAAAGTTATAAATTATAACTTATATATAGTTATAAATGTCTCACTTTTGTTATCACCACCATCTGAAACAGAATAAGAGACTAGATAGAAGCTTAAAGTGGTTGAAGTTTCTAATAGATCAGTACAGAAATATTGACAAACTGAGCTGCAATGTATAGCCAATTAATTTAACAAGGTTTTTATTTGAACATTCCTGATAACTAAGCTGCCACCATCAGGCAATCAAGGCTATGGCTTGATGTGCTTTCCAGTCATGACTGAGGGCAGAACACATGAAGTAAAATGAAAGTTTACCAAAAAGAAAAGAGACAAAAAAATAAAGAACACACCACACCATTACGTACATGTTCACCCTTTTTTAATCAGTAATAAGTAAAGTTTGCCTGTGTATTGTTTTTTTTTCAGGTATTGATTAAATGAGAATAAAATGAGCACAAAAAATCAACAACATGCAAACAAACACATAAAAAAACTTTCAATACCTCATAACTAAAATTCTGGGTAATTGTCTGAATCTGACATATTCAATGAATTTCATTCAGCTGTGGAAAATGGGGAATTCTCTCTTTTCAAATTTATCAGATGAAAATAGATGTGTCATAAAATTTGATGGCATAGTGACATCACTACTGCATTTCTAAAACCATCGCATCTTTCACATCCAGGACGGCGCCTGCTGTGTTGCACTTCACACATGCGCTACACGCAAGCAGGCAAATGGAAACAAACTGCCCGTTTTGAGCCTGGACCAGCAGATTTAGTAAAGACATTTTTAAGACATTATCAAAGGAGGAGAGGAAACTAGGAGAGCCAATAAGAACAAGAGATTGTTTCTTACTGTCTAGGGAGGCTCATAGTGCAGGATGCAAGACGGATGCCGAATTAACTGTCAGTACGGGGCGCATCACTACGAAAATAGTATTAGTTGTATTGTGTCTCTTTAAGTCAGGCTGAATTGTGCAATTTGTGCAATTTTCTAATCCACTGCAGTTGTTAATTTAAAAGAAACCTATGCAGTAGGTATTGTAACGTTTTTGCTTCTACACCCCCAAAACTGGACATTTAAGAGGCAAAGCATTTTTCAGTCTTTGCAAAGACTGAATATATTTACTTATCCACACTAACTGCAGAGGATTGTGTGAACTGCGTGGTTGGACTGGTTAGTGCATCATTGAGCTTGTTAATGATTCAAAACATCATCATACTTTGGACACTGAATGACCTTATGGGGGAGGGGTGGGGGGGTGGGGCACTTCAGCCTCTTCAGAGACTTGATTTTCTCCAGCCCTGATGAACATCGTTTAATGAATGTGCTTTAGGTGCACAAATCAGTTCTTTGTGTTTTAGTGCACTGCACCCAGATCATTTAATGTGCAGTATGAGTTATTAAAAGCCCCACAACTGAACCTTAGAAGATGTTCTCAGTGAGGTGCTGCCTAAAAAAGGATAATTCAGCATCTATTTTGTATTTTGTCTCCTCTCATCACAAACATCAATGTATGTTATCTTTGGGGCTGGGGCTCAGAAAGTTTGAGTATCACTGCTTTGAGGCTGTCTAAGGTAGTTAATGAAAACTGTCTTTGCTCTGCTGATACATGATTCAGAATCATGTATCTCCTTTTGAGTCTATTTGTGCTACGGAGATGTGACATTTAAACCTAAATGGCTTTTATGGAAATATTTTATTACCTGCAACTGTGTAAAACACCCAAGAAATTAATTCACTGATTGGCAACATACCTCTGAGTGAAACAGCAGGGTCTTATTAATCTGGTAAATGGATTATAATTTTGTGTGTGTATAAATATAATTTTGACAACCGCTGTGAAGTTTAAGCTCTACACATCTGCTGTAATCTCACCCCATTAGGATGGGTTGAAACCTCAAGTAAGGGAAACACTGTTATATCCCATCTTAGTCAAATGAACTTCATGTTGTTTTTGTCTTTTCATTGTTTCCTGTAGATCAGCATTTTTTTTATCATTTAAAACATTTCAGGACCACCAAGTTTCTTCAGAACTCACACAGATGTGACACAGCATTGCCTTTTAAAACGTGGGTTTGTCCTTTCGCTTGCTTTCTTTTTGAATACCAGGGCAAATTAAATATATATTTTTTCATTCTTAAACTCACCCATATGCCGTGCCATCTGTGTTCCACATAGCAGTTCTGTTTTTCTATTGGAGCAGCACACAACCTGGCAACCTCACAACTTGAAACTCAAATAATGGTCTGTGTGTTTGCTCAGGAAATCAACCCATTTCAAGTTCACATATGTCTTTTTCCACGCCACCCTTAGCTCTAAATGGTTACAGTTTCTCTTGGCTGCACATGCTACAGCTAAGCATGCTAGCAGGAGAGCAGCATGCAGCCAAAACATAACCGCCTTCTGCCGAAGAGCAGTTTGCCTCGGAGGGTCCTAGAAGGAAGTGCCTGTGCTTGTGTTGGCTTGAACTGCAGCTCTGCCTCAACAGAATTGACCTTTTCCAAGCCAGTCGACCAACAAACACTGTGGACACCCAGGGAGAAGGCAAATGAAGTGGAATCATGATTAGAAAGGAACTACAGATATTTTGTCTGCTGTTTGAAGGAGGAAGGAAGGAAACCTCATCCTGTGTGCTACATTTTTGGACTAAATATGGCTATTTTACATGAAAAACTATATAATTATATATAGATAAAACTATATAATGGTGTTAGTTGTAATCAAATGATTTTTTTTCACATAAGATAATTGCTAAGCACCTTGTTTCATCAAAGACTTGGATAATGCTGCTGAATAAAACATTTAGATTAATGCAGTTTGTAGCACTTATCCCTCAAATAAAAATATTTGAGTCAAATGTTGAATGAAAAAATGCCACTTCAGTTTACATCAGAGAAGTTTATTTATATCACACCTATCAGGGATATTTACTTATATACAGTATGTATGCATGTAGCCCGATATTTGTACAGGTGTATTTACACACCTGTTTGCAAAATTATTCCTACCCTTCCATTATAGAGAGAAAAAAATCTGTCACTTAACTGAACCTGGCAAAAGTAATAATATATAAATATTTTACAGAAATCATAACATTGTTTCAGAATTAATC
>JAVQJG010207525.1:0-37722 GCA_036024015.1 Craterocephalus amniculus
GAGTAGGGTAAGAGTGGCTGGGACAACGGACGGCTTGGTTAACGAACCATACCATGATGCCCAATATATTCCCTGCCACATCTTATTTTAATGCATCACACTAGTTTAGGGCCTATATCACCACTGAGAGAGAGAAAGAGGAAGGAAAGAGAAGAGGGGAATGGGGAAGGGGGAAGGGAGGAAGAGAAGAGGAGAGGGGGAAGAGAGGGAGGGGAGGGAAAGGAGAAGGAAAAGGGAAAACTGAAAAGTGGGGAGGCATGTGGAGGTTGCCCTGGTTGACTGTGTGTGTGTGTAGGGGAGGGGTGGGGCCTATGCCCCGCATCACTTCCACCGAGATCTGTAACATGGGTGAAGGACTGGCCTTGTCCGTTCCAGGGGAATGTTACTCATACTATTTTAGCATCTTTATGTGTGTATGTATGTATGTTGTATTGTTGCTACTACTGCCACCACTATCATTAAACACTTTTATATATGTGTTACTCCACCTACTACATAATGGATAACTAAACAGTATTACTACTAATGATTACAATTATTACCATAGCTCCTGCTCAGAATTAAGAACCCTTTTTATTTGTTTTTTTTGTTGTTCATTAATCGATTTACTTATTGATTTCTGTCTCCTCTGCTCTTCTTTTTGTCACTGCCCTCTTAAATGTAATATTTTTTGAATGTAAATACACACTCCACTGTAAATACTGTCACATACTGCAATAAAAAAAAAATTAAATTTAAAAATTAAAAAAAAAAATAACAAAGGCATCCCCTAATAAGATAAGTCTTATTTTTAACTTTTTGAAGTACGTACAAAAGCAATGTCTCTAGAAAAAAACAAAAAAACAAAAAACAAAAAAACAAACATTATTTTACTGTTTATGTTTTTTTATCTGCTTCTGATGTTTTATGGAAAACACTTTGAGACGTCTTGAATGTGAAATGTGCTTTACAAGTAAATCTGCCTTGCCTCAATAAATTCAAATGCAACATGAAGACCAAAGACTTCCCCCAGCTTCAGAAGATAATTAAAGTTACTGGGATCTGAGCACACCACTTGTGAAGTTAAAGCCAAACCTGATTATTTCCAAATAGCCCTTACACTTAATATTTAATAAGCATTACTTGCTTTGCCAAGAAATCACAACTGGGAGAACACAAACCAAGAAAGCAAAAAATACAAAGGAACATGCTTGTCAAAGAATTTGCACAAATAGCTGTTACATCTGTTTTGAACTTAGTGAGAATGTCACTTGTCACAAAAGCAAGACCATTAAGGATGAAGCAGAGATTCCAATACCTGCAGAAGATGACGTACAGCATTAGTCTCATATGAGCCAGCTGAGATGGTTTAGGATTGGTTGGACTGCATATGCTGTCAGAAAAAGTACCTTCAAACATTCTCTTGTTTGGTCATATTAATAAAAAGAAATAGATTGCATAGGAAAGTTTCAAAAAATAGCAATGAATCTAATTCTTGAGTTATGAGCAAAGTTTAATAAGCTGTTGTTGTGAAGTAAAGTGAAGCTGTCACTTAGAAAGCTGGTCAGAGTGGGTGTAAGATTGTTTTTAACTGTGGTTCAAACTACTTGTATTTCAGTCGTCATGGCTCTTGCAGTAATAGCACCCCTGTGATGAGTGCGGCACGACTGGCCTGTTTTCATGTTGGTTTTGCATCTGTGACCATTTCCCTATCATAGAGCCTAAATGGCAGCCACAGATGGTAACTGTGCTCCACAGCTGTTAAATGTGATGCTTTTACAACCTTGTGTATGAGCCTGCAGTCCTTATCAGAACACTTCTGCGACTATACAGTAACATGGAAGTCTTGACTCTTAGTCCAGGCATTTTTTTTAACTGTGACTTAACCCTTTTTACCGCAGCTGGACAGCAATGGCATTTGGGGTCATTGGATATTAGAATAGACAGCTAAAAAAACAAGCATTTAAACCACAGACACTATTTGTGCTCTCTGCTGTTTTGCTTTTAGCCCGGATTTATTGGATTCATTGTGGTGGCATTGAATCAATTTTATTTCCCCTTCACCACTCTGTGATTCACACAAACTCTTCTCTGTGAAAAGGACGTGCCATTATTCTGAATTTCCTCTATCAGTTTTGCTGCTTGCAAATTTAATGATGCGGTCCCTATCATATTTTGCAAAGCAGTCATGAATGAAATGTGAATGTAGAAAGTGAAGTAAGGATGCACCTCGGGTCTGCACCTGCTTTCATTGCCACTGCAGATGAAGTGAAAATATCTTTTCTCACTGCCTGTTCTTTCTTAATTTAAAAGGGTTACAAAATGTCTGCATAGTGTGATGTTCTAGCTGCATTTTAATGCAAGCGCTTGCTGGTTGTAACAGTTAATTACAAGAGTTGTGCTGTAAATGTATGACCTCTTATATAGTCACAGTCAGTTTTAGCCTAAAGCAGTGTGAGCTAAAAACAGACCATTTCTATTCATCAAGACTGGACATTTTTATACTTCTTCTCCTGACTGAGGAATATATTTTCTTGAGTCTTTATGAAATATCTTATTGAAGCACATTAGGTATGGCAATCCTTGAACATACACTTACCATCTTAATATGCACTGAAGTGTCTCGAAAGGAAAAACAAATAGTTGCTCCGTGCTTAATCATGCTTAAAATTGGTTAGACAATGGCTTTGTTTCATTTCAGCAACACAGTTGTTTTAATTTTCAACAAGGACTCTCAACTTATTAATTGGATGTTTTATTAGCATGTATTAACATTAATTAGAAAAAGTGCCGAACAATTAGTCATTCTTTACATCAGGAACTTTATGGAAATATTAAATGTAACATGAACATGGACCTTTTTTAGGACTCCATGGCCATCAATTTAATGACTTTGAGTGAGCCCTTCTGATTCTCATGGGATTTTTATCTTCAACTCATAATTCACAAGAATATTTATTTTTTTAGGTATAGTTTTGCTTTAAGGAGTCAGGTGTTAGGAGAAACGGTAATTGCACTCAAAAGAAAAAGCCTCTAATGGGCTGGTTAAAAAAAAAGAGGACAAGAAAAAAACGAGTATGCAGGCTGGTTAATCAAGCATGTAAAAATGTTCACAGCTTCCCATACTTCTAACAGTTTCATGTCAGCGCTTGCATCGTTTCGATGAGCTGCTAATGAACTTGTTTTGGCCTCATTTTCTTTTTTTCTTTTCCCACCCACTTAACATTTTTTATTCTGGCTCATTTCCAGTATAATTTCCACCTGCTCATCCTTACCAGATGTCACACCCTCAGCAAACGTCTTAGCTGCAAATCTCCTTCAATACCACTGAGAGCTAATTCTAGGTGAACACAGTGGGGTGACACTGTTACATGGAGCCAAATTTATAGATTTTTTTATTTTAAAGCCAAAAAGCTACATGTTGGCACTCAAGAAAACTTTGCTACCAGGAAATACTTCCAATATGAGTACCCACTTCATGATTTAAAAGATAAAACTATGTTCTCAGATGTCCAGAAATAGGAAGAAATTTGTAATGACAAAATACACCTTTTCCATTCATGACCCCACAGCAACAAGCTGCACAGAGCTGACCAGACGCAGCACAGTGATTGACCCAACCTCCTGGGCTCCCTGTCCCTCAACTCCCACAGCAATATTCTGAGCCCCTAATTGGGAAGTCTGTGGACTCACGGCAAAGACTGAGCCAATCAGGATGTCTTCCTCTCCACAGGAGTGGAACTGCATGCTGGTTGTGGAGCTTGTTAAGGCATAGTTACTGGTGGCATCATTGGAGCAGCAGCACACAAAGACACACACCAGACATACAGCACAGTTATCTGAAATCACCAACTGTCTATATGCCATTAGGAAGCACAGGGTGGAAATTTTATGTTGAACATTTGAGAAGAGTATCGGCAAAACGGTATCATGGCAAAATGTTCTTTTGTTTATATGTATTTTTTTAATCTTACAAAATGATCATATGAAAAAAACAGAATTAATTTGCCAGGTTAGACAGCCTGTACAACCATGAAGCTGATTGCTTAAAGTTAAACATCAAAGATGAGCTGTTTGGCTTACATCAAAACGAGCCTTTAACGGATCTACTGAAATTAACTACTCAGCAAGTGACTTCACTTCGGTTTGGCTGCATTAAGGCTTGAATTAGTTTTCTTATGGTTTGGAATCTGACTACAAGTGCGAAGTCATTAACCACTTAAAAATTTCACAGGCTCACCACGTGGCCATCAACAGTTTTTTTGCTCTGTCTCCAAGTGGCATGCTTTGATTTGTTTACTGAGCTGAGTGTATGAACTTGGTAAGGACTGATGCACCAAGTGGACAATGACATTCTGAAAATGAATGTTTAATGTCTTAATTTAAATGTCTATGGAGGAAATCCTGTTCTTCTTTGGACTAGTGCATAGGAAAGTATTGAGCTGTTTTACAGGAGACCCTCTGTTTATCTGCATATGTAGTTAGATACACCTACAGAACAGATGTGACCATTAAAAGAAATGGATAAATAATTAAATAAATGAAGCAAATAACAAAAAATAAAATGCGGTAATCAACACTATGCTCAGCTAAGGCCCTTTTCTGGCTTCCCGAATAAATTCATGCACACACACACCTTCCTCTGCCCCTGAGGCTCAGCAGCAACAATCACACCAGGTGCAAAAGTTAAGACTTTTTTTTTTTTACAGGTGTAAATAAAAGAGCAAAACTTAGTGAACTGCACAACACAAAGCTTGAGAAAGAGATTGCAGTGATTCATTCAAATTCCATTTGGAATACATGTAAAGATAATGTGACAGGGGCAGAATGGGGAGCCCCAAATACACGGAGTCCAAGGGAGAGCACTCTACAAATAAACAGTCAATGTAAGAGTCATAAAAAAAAGGATAAAATTTATTAATAGGCAGAGTAGTAATAAATAAGGGGCCTGAAGAGTCCTTGGTCCTGTCCCAAAAATAAGGAGTCCCACACCAGGCTGGATGGTATTCAGGTAACGTGTTGTGGCTCCAACAGGAGTTCCTCTTCCTCCCTCCTCTTCCACCGGTCCTCCCCTCTGACGCTGGCCAGGTGAGGGTGACCTGGTAAAGGACAGGCTGTGTGATTGGCAAAGCCAGTGACTGGTAACTAAATGCTACAGGGGCTGGTCAGGGCAGGGCCGCAGTCTCACTACAATCACACCACAGTAAAGATAAAACTAGAAAACCATGCAAGCGAGCCCTGTCCCCTTCTTAACCACCTTAGCAACAAGAAAGAGGCACTTAGCTGAGGGAGGGGGGTTGGCTCACACTCCCCCTTCACTTCTCCCACGGTGTGTCCAGTCACTGGCTACCTCTCGCTGTCCCTCCTTCAAATCCAGCATCCTGTGTGCACACAGCATCTCGTGTGCTGTCCTCTGGCCTCCGTGTTCCCACCACCTGCTCCTCTCCTTGGCTTTCTGTGAACTGCCACCGTCCCCCTATTTACACACACCTGCATCTATTTGTGCCCAATCACAGGAGCAGGATTGCAATCAGGCACACAACTGTCTCTCTCTCACACAGGTCACTCTGTGACAATAACTGCGTCTGCAGCAAATTCTTTCTTAACAGCCAGAGAGACTTTGTAGATTAACCCCACAGTCTGTTGGGAAAAATAAAAAAGAAAGAAGCAGTTGCAAAACTTGTGTTTAGACATTTCAGTGTTTGTTTGCTTTACATGCTGAGCTCTATATGATAGGGCTATCCTGGCCTAACGTGTTGAGGATGTACGCATTGTACACAGTTTATAAAGCAAACAGAAGGTGGAATCAGACAAGTGGTTCTTCTTGCTGTTTGACCCACGTCAATAGGGAAATCCACAAACCTGAGAAATGATTCCCAGGTCTTAATGATGCATGATCATATAGTTCAATAAACTTTCCCTGGTCACAATAATATCTCTACCCAACCCCACCCCCCACCCTGAACGTCAGAAATACTAATATGTTGAAATAAGGATCCTGAAGTTAATAGTGGAAAACTTCAGATGAGCAGCTATTTGAGGAAACCTGGTCCAACTGAAGCTTCAGGGCGGTAAGATAAGTGTCGGACACGATTGATGCTCTCTGAGAAAAGATCACAGCACAGGTCACATCAGTCCAACAGCCACTGTTGACAGGCAGAAGAAAATACAACTATAAAAGAAAAACACTTGTGGACACAGCCTTTCCTAAGACTTCTTCTACAGAACTGTATGAGGCACTGTGATCATCCACAAGGCGAAATCATGGAAACTGTGGTTGGTGTGCAGTTTCAGAGTGATGGAAAAGTATCAAGTAACACATTTTACAACGAAACTGTTGCAGCAAAAAAGGATATTTTTACATCAAGTGTTAATTAAAGGGCACCTCCAGACTTTATATTTTGTGAAAGACATGGATGATGACAAACTTCCAAATACAAAGTTTGCTAACAAAGTTTGATGAATTTAGTTATTTTAATAATTTCATTTAGAATTGCTTTTGTAGATCCACAGCACAGCAGCAGCTGCTACATGCCTACATGTGGTGTGCTGATAGGTTTGACTATTTAGCATAATGGATAACACCCCTGCAAGCAACGTGGAGGCCAGATGTTTCTCATGATGTCAAATAACTGCCAAAGACCAGGAGGATATGATCTGCTCTCCTGCAATTATAACACAAGAGACTTTTAGGGAAAAACTCCACTGAGAGAGACATTGTTAAAAATGGAAATGAACACAATAGGTTGAATTTTATCACAGTCTGCAATAACACGCTGTTACACGTGTTTAGCTCCTACTGTACACACATTAAAGGTCATATCTATGAACATGTGCAAAAAAGGCCCCTTCAGTTATTCCTCTGGGTCTTAAACACATCAACAGATAAAAGATAACTATCACTAAATGATGGGTTTGATTTGACTGAGATTTTACACATTTTCTTGCAAAAGCCGGTGAAAATCTAGCTGATCACTTCATGATGTTCTTTGATAACAAAAAGTCTGCATAACAGTCTGTTATAATTTATTCATGGCTGTTACTTATTTTCTTAAACTGGCATGCAATGTAAAATCACACAAGTATAACAATGTTTCAACATGTTTTTTGGATGGGGGGAGTATGATAAATGAATAAATCGATCATTGATCTCATTTGGAATTTTATGTACATTCAATTCACATATCTGATCCTGAACAACTCAAGCAAACCTTTCTTCAAACCTCTTTCAGAAGCATTAGCCTCCAAATGTATTAATCCATGTTGCTAAGACATCAAACTTTATAGCAGGGTCTCAAATGTGAAGTGGTCCAGTCAGCAGGCAGAGGTGGATGTCACTTATGAAGAAGGTGAAACAGACTGATGTAAAAGAGGGATAAAGTTATTGATTATGAACACAGTCTATACAGGACATAACCTGGTTTCCATATTTTACCATGATTATCATTGGCAAAGATTGGCTCATTTTGGACAGGAAGAGGATATTTCTATACAAATATCCCATGCAGGTCAGATGTGCACTCTCCCCTTTGATTGTAAATACAAACCCTTTGATACCAGCGGCTTCAGCAGCAATATGCAGATCTTGAAATTAGGTTTTAGGGTTCATATTTGCATCAACTTTTAGGCTAAAAAGTTTCTTGAGCAACCAGTTCTGGACAAACATGCAGCTGCTTGAAATCTACTCTACCTGTAGGCAATTCTCCTGGACATGAATTGAAAAAAATTAGTATATATTTTTAAATTCTTCGCCAGACTCATGGGCTTCCACAGCCTTTTATTCTGCAGGCCTTAAAGAGCTCTCTAGACTTGACTCGATATCACTGTATACCTATAGTGCACAGAGCTTCCTTGGACAGTTATCAGGAAATTATTTGGACAGACCGCCTGTCCCTCCCTGAAGGGATTCACAGGCAGCCAATCTGGAAGCTTTGATTCTTATTTCATAAATCTGAAGGTATGATAATCATACAAAGTGTTTTTTTCTTATTTAGTTTTTACTGATCTGCTTAATTCAAATAATTTTTCAATTGTTAAAAGTAAATGCGAAAAAGGGCAAGTGTTACCCTTTATACTATTTTTAAAGAACATACAGCATTTTCTTCTTACATATATATCCCCAACAAATCATAATTGCTACATAGAAATTGGGTTTTAGGTTGTTGTTTTTTTTTTCTTTGTTTTTTTTAAAAAGAAATAAACCTTTCAGTGAGAAACAGGTTTTGGGGGTTTTTTTTAACAGAAAATGATTTTACAATTAGTTCTTTCACCTTAAACTCCTCTGTAGCCTATGCAGCTTACAAGTACTTCACCTCACCTTCTCATTTGGCCACAGTATTATTACCATGGTGCAGGGTGTCATCTCAATCCATTATAATTATGGGCAGCAATAATTGCTTTTACAAAATTTATTTATATGACTGCAATTTCACCAAAACTGGCTGGACAGCTTAAACTGTGAGCTGAATTTAAAGCAGGATAGAGCTTCAGATTGTTGTGATAATTCTATAAAATGTTAATTCCCAAGAAATAACCATTTATTTTGACATTAAATGCAACCAGTTTAAACAAAAGAAGCAAGGACTTTTCTGACCTCTGAAAACCATCAAAAATCTGTGTCAGATTTAAAGCATATGAGATATTAAATGATTTAACTTCTTTATAGCTTCTTGAGTTCGCTTATAGAAAACTGTGGCAGATTTTAAAACACATTGAAAGATTTGGCATCTCACCAGTAACATTTTTGACACTATGCAGTTATAATTCAAGCCCCAGTTCTTTTGCAGCTGGAGCCAAATCTGAGTCTGTGTTTCTAGGACAAGTGCACTTAGTTCACATGCCACAGCATTATCGTATTAAAACCATGAGCATCATTAGCACTTTACCGACCCCTTAGCTTTTTACCGTGTCAAAAGCCCCTCATCATTTTGTTGCATGTGACAGATGTCTGTGTGGGGGTTACACAATGCGTATACAAGACAGACTTTATTAAAACGCACAGCTCCAACATTCATCCAATCCCCCTCTACACAGAATCTGAAATGTAGCATGACCTTTCTGGTCTCATCAGGCAGCCTGGCTGTCTGCTTGATGTGTTTGGGTCCACAATGTGCTGACAGGAATCAGGAGGAGGAGCAGAGCAAAGTCAAAATCAGAGAAGTGGAGCTACTTATTCAGATCAGACCATGTTTTGACAGTTTTTTCTGCCTCTTCAAGACCCTTCTATTTAGAAATCCATTTAAACACCACCTCTTGAAATTTCAAGTGAAAGTAAATGACCAGTATGTAAAACATTCAGCCACATGCTGTTCTGTAAAAGGGACAAGATGCCCATTTCTAAACGATGATCTTAGTGTTGCCATGAACATTTAGGAAAAACACTTTCATCTTTATAGCTTTATAGCTACAAACTACAGATAATGTGCTGCTATACATATAAAACAAAAATCTAATTAATTCCTTCATTATGGTAGCCTGGCTATCGCGTCTAATATTTCGCAAGCTCCATATAGTCTGGCCAAGAGGCCTATTCAACCGATTTCCAAAATCCCAAAAAAGTAGGAGCCAATCAATTTTGAGCTTATCCAAAGAGGCAGGCTCAACGCAATGACGCGACAGGAAGCAACACGGTCAACATTGCTAACATGGAGCAGCGGCAGTGTTTGACACAGCAGGAGATTCTGTTTTCAGCACATTAAACGGAAAGTTCTCTGTGAAATGTGAGCAACGAGTAGTCCTGGAGACATTTATTGGAGGGAAAGACGTTTTCGCCTTGCTCCCGACCGGGTTTGTTAGCCCCGCTGGCTACATACAAGTCAGAGAAAAGAGTGCTGTGATTAGTTTAAGCTTTGATTGATTTAAGCTTCGACCAATCACAAACAGCGACATTTGAAGGAGACGAGTCAACCGTCCTTTCTGAGAAACAGTTTACATATTAGTCTTGGCCAGACTATATGCTCGCAGCAATATAGTCGCGATAGCCAGGCTATCATTATGGATGAATTTGATAGATTCTCATATTTACAATTTGTCAGATCAGTGTTTTAATACTTGAGCATAGCTAACATTGGTCAGTGATTAAAAAAAGAGGAAGTGATTTCCAGAGGAAATGCAGGGAACAGTCACCTGAAAAATACATATTTTGACTTTTAAGGAAACCAGAATGATGTACAATGTCTGTAGTTTTCATATAGCAATATTGCCTTTTGAATTAATTTGGGACTTCTGCCATCTTTAAGGTCATTTATCAGCATCTGTTTTATTAAATACATTTTCTGTGTTCTTCTATTTTATCCCGTGATAAACCCTTTTCATTTCTAACTTTTCTTTGGCAATATACAACACCAAAGCTATTTCACAGGTTTATACAAATAATTTGGTTAAAGTTAGGTGGGGATAACATCATTTGACATTAAACTGCATATTTCAAGTTACCACACTCACTTTATAAAGTACACATTGTTAGTACTGTCTTCAGAACTGCTGAAATTCTTCATGACACACATGCATAAAGGGGTTGAAAACATTTCTCTGAGACTTTTGCCAGTGTTGACAGGATAGCATAATACAGTAGCTGCAGATTTGTTCATGAGATCTGGTGACCGTGGACGCCATTGGAGCACTTAACTCATTGGACAAAGCCCGTGCAGCAAGACTTGCAGATTATGCTTTAATAGAACATAATGTGAGATTTGCACAAACAACCATGTTTTACTTCTGATTTTCAAGTTGTTGACTCATTGTCATGTTTACGAACCCACTCTGAGATTTTCTGAACTATGTGTCCTGGAAGTATACATTAGAAGATGGGCACACTGGGATTGTGAGCAGCAACAAGATCACAGCTTTTACATGTTTACAAGCCCAGTTGATATTAAGGGGCCCAAAGTGTCCCAATAATATATCCCACACAGCATTATACCACCCATCAGCCAGTGATACAAAAACCCTACTGTTCCAAGCTATACTGTTAACAGGGTTAAATTAAAATGGAAAAATATCTATGTTTTAGTTAAATAATATTTAATACAGTTGCAGCAAAACAACATCTACATTATGGTTGAGCCTGATGATTTTATCTGATCTTGATTGGCTGCACACTGAGAGCAAATGAAGAGAAGTAGTGCTTGTAAACAAATTCTAGTAGTACAAATTAACTGCCATTAAGAATTATATAAACATACAATGTCCTGCTGAGAGACTTGATACTCAACTGGCTCTTTCTCCTCTAAAAAACTATTTTCACTTTTGGGTTTTGTGCTAAACACAGTGTTTAACCTGCAGCCCTGAGATAAAACTCAAGAGTCTTTATTTTCCTTTCAGCCTCTCCGTTCCTTGCATTTCTCCTCCAACTGATGAACAAAGAGGAGCGTCAAGTTACAAATTGATTACTGCTTTTCCCTCTTTTTCCTAACTCATAATGTCCCTCATGGACATTAACCAATCTTTCATTAATATTTAAATAACAGATTTTATGCCCTCACAGGGAAAATGGGAGCTGCTACTGTCTGAAGCTCAATTTAAGTGAACAATGATTAGGATGCAGGGAAGAAATCAATGTTCTGTCCCTTGATGGTTGCATTGGAGCACTAACTTTGATGTCTCCATGAAAAAGTAAACAATAAAGTTGAAATAAGAGTGTTTTTTTTAAAGTTTCTCTTCGGTTTTCTTTCATTGATTGGGTTGGTCTGCTCAACATGTAATTGGCTCTTTATTAACTCAATACACACAAACCTAGCATCATTATGGACTGACATTTGCACCCTGGGGTGCATCTGGTCTGACAAAATGGGTTCATATTTCCTGGTTACGATGCAATCATGCAGAACAAACATTGGACTTGATGATTTTCACCAGATGGATGCTTAAACCATTGCGGAGTGACCAGCATGTCTAATAATGAGAAACAGACATGGTCATTTAAATGCATCCTTTATTTTAATTCCAACCCTTCTGGATCAAAATGTGACTCAATAATTCACCATCCAAAAGTTTTTTTACCCTTTTCTCCTATTATCAAATGATGCATCTTTTTGTTGACCTTGCACAGCTGTTGCTAATGCTGCATCTCAGTCAGAGGTCCTTCTTTAGGATGTTAATGATGTGGAGCTTTGCTGATGTAAGGTATTGGAAAGTTGCAGGCTGGACTGTTCATGGGCACATTTTCCATATTTTTATTTAGTCATTATTATTATAAAAGATTATATGAGCTGCATTCAACAGTCTTTTACTCCTAAAAAGTGAAATGCTGAAATAGCTATGATGGGTTCGCATGACTGATTTGTAATTTTTGCCTCGCAATCAGTCCACAGTGATGAACAGGAGTTAAACCTGATTGAAAGGAAATATTTCAATTACCAGAAAAATATACCAGAATAATATATAATATAAGACTGATATACTGTATTTACTTTTTTATAACAATCCATGTTTGTGTGTGTTTTTCAACCATCTTTCTCCTGGACATTCCTCCAAACGTTTGTTACCATCAAACCAGGTAGGTTACACATCTGGTTGCACTGTAGGCGTGCCTGGCGGTTTCAAGTTTATTCTTTCATGTCTTCCGTAGATTATTTACATCTTTTATGATCAAACTGACTTTTTGTGAAGCCTAATAACAAATAGTTTAACTAATAGTTTAGCCATTTTGTGTATTGCCTCCCTCTAAGATGTATTTTCTTTTTTCTTTTTCAATTGTTAATTTTTTAATTTTCCACCACTAATCTGAGGTTGTGTTACAGGAGAATCTGTTAAAGCAGAGAAGTCCAGAATTCCCTCTCCCTGTCTACTTCTTCCAGCTCCAGGAAGGTGTCCAGGAGGCATCCTAACCAGATGCCCGAGTCACCTCATCTACAGCAACAGTGGCTTTATTCTGAGCTCCTCTCTGATAACCAAGGCTCTCACCTTGATTCTGAAGGAGAGATAAGCTATCCTGAGAAGGAAACTCATTCCAGCCGTTGTATCCCTGATGTTGTTCTTTCAATCACTAGTAAATCAAGAGCTTTGCCTTTCGGTTCTGCTCCTTCTTTTCCACAAGAGGCTGACGCAGAGCCAGAATCACTGCGGACACGGCACCAATCCGTGTGTCGACCTCCCACTTCATTCTACCTACACTCATGAACAAGACCTGAGATATTTGTATTCCTGCACTTGGGGAAGAATCTAATTTCAGACCAAGAAAGGACATCTCCTGTTATGAAAAAAGGCTTCAGCTTTTTAATTCATTTTCAATAAAATGTGTCTTTACTAAATATTTTTTTGTGTTTAATATGAAATTATATAATCAAGCTTACATATGTAAACCCTTTAAGATGTTAAACACCCTACTTGATGATCAAATGAAATAAGCTGTTATAACAATGTGCTTTGGAGAATCTATAGTCCGTTCTTTGAGTCATCATTCATGTTTTGAAATGATTTTTCATCCAACTGAGAAATACATGGGTGGTTAGTGTGGGGGCTCAGCTTCTTGCCCAAGGCTGTTTCAACTTCTGAACTGAGGAAGTTGGGAATTGAATCAGCAATTTTCTGAATGAATGATGACCGCTGTGTTTCCCAAACTACAGCCACCCCCAAAATGCGAAAAATGTCAGAATCTATGCTTTCCTCACTCTTGTGCAGGCATAGTTCAATTCAGTTCTTTGTTCTCTTTGTTTTTTTCAGCATTTTTTTATTCATCCCCACCTTTTTTCAATACAAAAATTGGACACGTTATTCATGAGCACATACAAGTAGCCACTCTATTTGTGAAAAATGTTTTTACTAAATATATACATCTCAAGCAATGATCATAATCATAAGCAAAGATGATATAGACCAACATGAAGAAGCCAGTGCAAGAGCTAGTCGCTGGGGGAAAAAAGTCAAAAACATGCATTTTGGCACCATGTAACTCATTACATTTCAGTCCAGAACAGCATTTCTGCACCCAGACAGCAGAGGTAACCCAAGGAAAATATCCATGCAAATAAGCTGAGCACATAAAGCTCTCTTGCAGCAGGTTATGCTGTTTCAGAGTAATAATCTTGTTATGTTAGTAAAGAATCCATGAATACAAAGAAGGTTCCTGCTTTGATTTCATGTGTGGCTAAAGTAAAAGGATAGCCACTGTTTGAAATTGCAATATCTTAGATCTTGTCAATTCGGTCTAATTTGTCTTGTTAAGTACACTCACAGGCTTTTTATTTAGTCCAATGGGTGTGCTCTGCACCTAGAATAATAATTATCTTATTACATGAATTTCCAGTACTTGGATTTTCATAAAAGTAACAGCCGAGTTACTTTTAAAATGCCCTGAAATGTGTATACCTCCACAAAGTAGGCTACTGCACTGAAACAAAAAACTGAATCTCCTCTTGCATTTTTTTTACTTTAGTTTTTTTCTCTTTTGTTATTGGCAGCATTTTATTAATCGTAATGCATTTTGCAGGATTTTCAAAGATAAAAGAAAAAAACTGGGCCAAGAAGGTCAATGTAACTTTCTATTTGTTGAGCTGAAGAGCAGAACAAAGCGGGCAGGTTGTGTGGGATGAACCGTGTTCAGTGTAGTATATAATCCCGGTAAAATGCAATAACACCAAGAATACTGATGCATGATTCAACAAAATCATCAAATATGATACCTATTATCCCTGTGTCCCATTTAGTGACACCAACACCATCACACCACGGATATTGTCTTCTTGTAAAGAGGGTTTGAAAAGAGAAGCAGATGTTAGGACTTTCTATGTCCCCTGGTGACCTCATTCTATCGTATTTATAAAGCTGAAAAGACACAATCTTAGAAACAAAAAAAGAAGAGAGAAATTCAAAGATTGGAGACATAACTAGCTGAAGCTGGGTTAACATTTGAAAAAAATGCTCCATAATGTCTTAACCCCGGAAATAAAAATTGTTACCATTTTACTGGGTGATAACTTTGTGCATGTTGTGTAGTTTCTTAGCCTCAAAGCTTATTCACATGTATGCCCTGCCTCATTATGGAAATGGTCTAACATTTTTGGCAAATATTCTCATATATTTTGTTGCCAAGGGAGACGAATACTAGTCTCAAATTTTTTTGTTAAATTCAAAGCAATGGCAGTCTTACACCTCTAAAGGTTTTCATCTATTCAGTCTGAAAAGATCTTTGCAAGCTGTTTTCAGTCTTCTGTTCTCAACTACTGAGGATATTTCATGGGCCATGCTTAGAGTTTAGCATAACGGAAAGCAACAATTAATTCAAAACAAAACATACCGATAAGGGCCACCAGCATTTCTTCAACATCTAATATCAAGTCCAGAACCGATCGTCACAAACCTTTGCACTGCAGCATGTGCACTTGCTAAAATAATAATTTTTTTCATCTGTTCTGAAATAATCTCATAAACGAAAAAACTTGGCTTGCACAAGGAATGATGGATCACACCTAAAAGGAATATAGCAGAGAGTCATAAAACTCTCACGGTTCTGCCTTTTCTTCCAGAAGAAGAGAAAAGCCACATATCGACAGCATGCTCTGAAGCTGCCTCCATGCTGCTGCTGTGGAAGGGAATTATTTATTTCTTGCTCTATTCCTGGGAGGATGCTGTTGACAGCGTCTCATCTCACCGTCTGAGAACCACTAGCTTCCATTAGGGCCAGGAGTTGCGATATGATGTCTTTGTGAGAGATTTCACCAGTTGCACAACATTTAAAAGCTCTGAATGCAGCAAAGTAATACTGAGGCAAAGAAAGAAAACATTTATTGTTCATGAATGTGATATCACACAGGTCCTGCCAGAGAAGGACGAGGAGGTGAAATCTTGATTTGAGGTCTCTGAAGTGTTCCTGCCTCCCCTCTTCTCTTTTAAGAGCTTTGGGATTTTTCCTTCCACAAAGAAAAATGAGCACATTCGTGTAAAAGTGATACATTGCAGTTGCAAAAGACAGTCTAACATTCCACATGACAACTAGGTTTTACATATGTGATGCCCACTGTTGTTTTTACTGTTATAAAAATGTACAGAATAACATTTTTTTGTGTCTCAGTGCAAAAGATATATCTCAAAAGAATTTCAGAAAAGCCGTGCCCTTGATAAATGTCTAGCCGTGCCCTCCCCCCATTTACCTGTGCCCCTACAATAACAGAACTGGCCTGCTTACAAGACCAACAATAAATAACCAACAGAAGCAGTTTTACAGTCACCGTCAGATAGCAGCAGTGTTTCAGCTTTGACTTTAAATACATATTCACAAACAACAGTGTGTCACTGTACACCCACAATTCATCAGAACTTTAACTATAGATAATAATAATTACACACTGATCGTACTTACCATGACCATTACAACAGAAAAAAAACCTCCTGTGTGTCACATCAGGACTTTTATATTTACATTGTTGTGTTCAAGTTCTGTGGCTTAATTTCCCGTGTGTGAATTTTCCGAGTAAAAGAAGGCAATGAAGTGTCTCTAAGGTAAAAGGTTGGGTGTGGGGAGTTTATCAGCTGGTGCAGATGCTGTTGATGGATATAATGGCTGGATCCACCAAACCTAGCTCCTCATGCTCGTTCACGCACAGCTGATAGCCGCAGCCCCGCTTACGCTTCAGCGGGGTGACCTTGGCGTCGGGCTTGGCTCGCGGGGGCAGGAGGAAACCCACGCTGCCCGCGATCAGCATGTGCCAGATGCTGTGGATGTAGAAGTAGTTCTCCTCAGTCTCCACAAAGGCGTACAATGCCACGGCGGATGTGGCGATCATGGTGCCCGGGAAGAGGAAGAAAACCCAGCGCTTCCAGGTGGGTGGGTAGCAACGCCGGCGACGGATCGTTCTCACCGTCTGATAGGACAACACACACAAATAATATTCATAGTGCACTATATTCAAATAAACACTTCTGCACCTGCAGATATCCACTAATTCAAATTAATATTTTCACTAATATGATGTTTCTTTATTATGAGGGCACGTACAGTATTCAGGGCCAAACATGCATTCATACTAATTACACTGCAATACTTACACACTTTTTACTACCATAAGCCCTGTTCTACTGACATCATCCACTCATGATTAAACCCTTGGGTTCATTCGTATGAGGTTCAACTGGAAAATAATAAAAAAAACAAAGGGCTGCTTCAGACTTTTCTATGTTGAACAATTCACAATGTTTTAAAAAAGAATTGTGTTCTCATTTTGAATATATTCACAGCAATGAAACCCAAATTCCCAAAGTCCCTGCTGTTCAAATTTCTCCATTTTAGACTTAAATGTGAAGCTCTACCATGCTGGGTAGCATGCTGGAGCACAGTGCCATCTTACCAGAGAAAATTAATTGGATCACTAACACTGGGACTCTACTTCCACTCAGCATTCTGCACATAACACTATATTTTTGGACTCAGCAGGAGCGACAAATCTGAAGAAGTTCATCCTGTTGCAGTAACTGTTCATCTGCTAATTAACATGCCAAAAGTGTGTTTCCTGCTTATATTTTTCCTTTTTTAAATCTGATGCCGTGCAAAGCTAGCCCCCAGGTTGGAATGATGAGAATGTGCTACATGATGACAGAGGAAAAGCCTGGACAACTCACAGCTCAGCATCTCGCAGCTTTTTGAGCTGTTTAGCAGCAGTGTCTTAATAGTATATATGAGAGAATAAGTCCTTTTTATTTAGACTTTGAGCTTAACTCTGCAGACCTTACTCATTATGTGCACACATAATTTATGAATGAAAGTAAAATAATAAAATATTTCATAAACATATGATAGCCTTGGTAGACATCCGTCACTGCAAGGGAGCTCACACGAGGACTTATTACCAATGGGATTTTATAAGCAACAGCAGGCTCTCTTTTTAGTTGAGGAAATGAGGGATTTTGGTGTTCATAAATCCCCTGTGGTTTTAATGTGTGGAATTTGTATTCACACCTAATGTTTTAGCAAAATCCAATACGCTAACATCGGATGAATATGTCGGGCCAGTCACCACTTCATCTACTCTGCCTGGCCACAAAAAAACGTTGACACCAAAACAAGGTCACACTAATATTTCATTGGACTTCCTTTGGCTTTCGCTATGACCTTGTTTCAATAAGCTTTCTGTAATGTCGCATTTATTTCCACCCAGAGTTGCATTAACTTATCACCAAGACTTTGTACTGATGATGGGCGAGAGTCATACTGCTGTGTAAAGCCTTCTCCGTCACATCCCTAAGATTCTCAGTGGGGTGCAGGTCTGGACTCTGCGGTGGCCAATCCATGTGTGAAAATGATGCCCCATGTTCGCTGAACCACTCTTTCATAAGTCTGATGAATCCTGGTGTTATCATCTTGGAACACGCCTCTGCCATCAGGGAAGAAGAAATTCCACTGATGGAATAACCTGGTCATTCAATATATTTAGGTAGTCAGCTGACCTCATTCTGTTGGGGTCTTCATGTTGCCGGACCAAGATTTGACCAACTGCAGCAACCCCAGATCATAGACTGCTCCCACAGGCTTATACAGTAGACATTATGCACAATGGCTACATGTCTTCTTTGCCTCTTGTCTTAGCCTGATGCTCCTGGACTCATCATGCGGTCTGACTTTCCATTGCACCAGGGTCCAATCGTTTTGCTCCATGACAAACAGAAGCTTTTTCTTCTGGTTTTCTTATTGCTGCACAGCTGTTTATTCCCAAACCCTTAAGTTCTCCTCACATTGTTCATGTGGAACTATTTTTATTTTAACTATTTAAAATTGGCCTGAGTTCTACAGTTGTTGTTTTTTTTTTTCAATTTGCATTCTCCAAACGTATAATCGATCACCAACCCTGATCATTCAGGATTTTTTTCCAACTACTTTCTTGCTCAAAGAAGACCATGGTTCCCCACTTTCCTTCCAGTTGGACAGTTCAACCTGTAGTTTCTACATCTTCTTAAATGTTCTCTCTGCTCAATGCCAATGATTTACCCTTCTTGAGCATAAAAGCACCTTTTCCACAACCACAGGGTGTGTCTTTCAATGTGGATGTTAAAGAAATGGGAAGCTACTCATTCCATCAGTCAGGGTTAGATAACTTGTTGCAGCTGAAAGATAATGGCCCATACAGCAGCAATTATCCAACAGGAGGCTTTTACCTATTTTTTCTTTTGGCCATGTGGTGTATTTTGTCATTTATGTTCTTGTTTTATTTCTGCTTTAATTAAATATTGTGTCTCTTTTTGATTAATTAACGGAATATGCTCATTCTTTTTCTGTTTCAACATTTTATTCTTTAGTCTATTTTCTCCAGTTCATAAACTCTGATCACCGCTACACATACATAGCTATAGATATATACTTGTGTACATACCAATTGCTCCGTTATCAAGGGAAATGAAAGCTGTTCATGAGTGACAAAAATAATTACAAATATTCTTGCAAATAGTGGCTGTAGTTAAGTTATTATGATTAAGTTATTTCAGATTAAAGACAAATAATTTATGTCAAACCAAGTGAGGAAAAACATAATTTGCTTTTGCTGTTCAAGTCCCTTTGGAACTACATATTTCTCTTGTTAAAGAAAACAATTCTAGACCAGGATGCTCATTTTATGGTCAAATTATGGATCTCATTTGGTTTGGAGTGTCAGGATATTTGGCATTGACTGGTCTGAGACTCTCCCCTTCCTCTTACTGCTAATGACACCCCTGCACAGCAGCAGACGCTGTGTGCCCTCCGCTTCACTGATTTAATTCGGTTGTGTCTGGGAACATTCAGAATGCCAAGCTCTGCAGAAACATGACAAGTTCAAATGACAGGGCTGTTGTAAAAATGTGTGATGCTCAAACTGAGAGAAGCAATGTTGAAATGCAGGCATACTCTGTTGAACAGCTTATGAATTATTAACTGTCAAGAAGTCAAAGCATGAGCCTAGGTTTATCTTAAAACCTACAATATTAGCATCAAACCTAGGTGACTTTTTTTTATAGAAAAGTTGATGTAAGGAGGTAAAGAGTTCACTCTTGCAGCAAGAGAATGTGGTTTCGTTGGGAAGTTTAGAAATATGTGAAACATTTTACTTCCATTCAGGGGATTTTGTTACATAAATGTTGTCAAATACACAGTCGATGAATAAGTGAATTACAAATTTGCCACAGCCTTGAAAATCAGCCGAATGATGGAAGCCGACAGCATTGTGTGTCTGTGGTATTGCCATTAACTCCAATGTGTATATCAAGGAAGACTTTTGACAACAGCTAAAAATACAGATTCCCTTAAAGGATGGAATTAAAAAAATAAAACTTCATCTTCTCTATTTCTGCAGGATCCTCCAGCTCACGCTAAGATAACTCACAGCTGAAACTCCTACACATTATTTAAAGCAATTCTCTCCCCTAGGAAACCACAAACCTTGTTTTCAAACTCATGTCAGAGGTTTGGTCTTAAAATCTCTGTTTTTTCCAAAAGCCCTGCTTGAAAGACTATTATTTTTTATCTTTGCAGTTCAGGGAGCACATTATGACTCAAAGAGTCAGTCAAAGTACAAGCAGAGTTATAATGGAACTACAACCCATGACTAATACCAAAAGCTGGAACATTTTTTTAAGCCTCCTCTGCGCTAATGTAAAATAGCTTCATCGGTCAGAAACCAACAGTTTTTAGCCATACACGTGTTCCAGCCATCTCTTAGCATAAATGACAGATTAAATGCTTTTACACAGACTGTCCTGAGGAACAATAGAGGGACAGCGCAGACATGTCTCATCTGCATATTTGAACAAGCTTAAATGTTAAAAAAAAGTTTTGTCAGATCTTAAAGATGGGATTTAAATGAATTAACTATCTTTTTATAAATTTCAACCAAAGAGTTATATGCCCTTGCATTTGGCATGGCCAACAATGATAACTTGAAATCACTCACCCAATACTCCAACCTCCAACCTATCAATGAGCATAAAGCCAAAGGATTGTGGGTAATGTTCTGTAAGTTGTTGGGCAAAAAGAGGCCAACATTCTGACTGACATATTAGCTGTGTATCCATTGCAGTTTTTTACAAAATATGAGCAATATTTCTAAAATTGCTGGAAATCACTGTTGTAATGATTTGTTTCTTCTTCTTTTTAGATGTGATTGGTCGACATATCCAGGCGGTCATATAGGGCCAGTGAGGCTCTTTCTTTCCTCTGTGTACTGTGCAACTGCCCACTGTAAGCCTGGTTTGAGACATTGTCCCTCTTTTATTTGTTTTTGAATAGGGTTTTAATGTCCCTTCAGTTTTGTTTTTTACTGGAATGAATGAATGAGTATGTTTTCATATTAAACTTACTTTGGTCTGTTTAATAGTTGTTGGACTAATATGGTGAGTCATTTGAGCTGTTGCTGATTTAATTTAGGGGTAGTAACAAAGTAAGACAATAAATATAAACTAGATTTATTAATAAACTGAGAGCAAGAGAGCAAACTATAAGAATAAAAATGTTTTAATGTATACATATATATGTATACTGAATATATATATATATATATATGTTGGGAAGTTTACATGTTAAATTGTCATTGATAAAATCAACTTGTCAGGAAATGTATTATTAAGGATATCTACTGAATTAATTTAGGGTTATAATAACACAGAGAACAACAACACTGCAGTCATGCCAAGATATAAAAATAAGAGTTACCCCTCAAAAAATGTAACTTTATTCATGACAGTCATAAAGTACAGTTTTCTAAAAGATTGACTACGTATATATATTTTATTACCAATGTAATAAAGAATATCATCATGAAATGAGCTCTATTAAATGTTCAGTAGCCTGCTCGTCTAGTGATCAGCAAATATACAATTTTTTCTTACCCACGCAATTGCCATGATGCCCAGAGCAAACAGGCTGGGTCCCAGCAGGTTCCATAGACCGTGACGATCCAACTGCAGCGCCATGGACAAAGACATTGCCCCCAGCAGATACAATACCTGAACAAAAATCACATGGATCAATACCTGCCCTCCATAAACACCGTGAACATCACAACATCACCAGGGAACAAGAGGATGGTTGCACGGTCAAGCAACAGCACATTTCTAGTGTTGCTTTTCCCAAACTGAAATCTCTTTACCACATTCGTTTGAAAAAGGCTATGCAGTTAGATATCTAATCTCGTAGAAATGACTTGTTCATATCAAACCAACCAAATGTTGATTTCTGTAAGTGGTTAACTGGTGGTGCTTTTATCATATGATCTTTTATTTTTTGATCACTCTTGTTTATTTCCACTGTATTTGTGTCTGTGTAGTAGTTTTGTCTTGAAGTCATTTGTATCTTATCCATGTCTTTGCTGTCATTTAGTTTCTTGTTGTGCTAATTTTGTGCCTCTTCGTCTGGGCCGCATCTACCAAAGGTTTGTGCAAGGTAAAATGTGTGCAAACTAGACATCACACACAAAATCATGTCACAGCTGGGCATTCCTGCCAGAATGTGCAAAATACTGCGAGGAATTGAAGCAAATAAATCAGGTTTGCATGCACAATGTGATTTACTAAAGGCGTGGACACTATTTCTGAACCTTTATTTAACACTTTTGCAGGTACAGTACAAACTGGCTGCATCCTCTGGACGAGAGCGGAAGCACCTTTCTGCAGGAGTGCAGTCATGCATCAGTCTGATTTTCAGTATTTTCTGATGATCAGTGGAGTCAGAGCATTTAGTTTTCATTCCTAAATTTATAGTAGCCTGATCAACACATCAAAGGAACACCACGATTCAACCTGAGTTTATATAAACAAAATGGAATATTCATAACTTTGCTCAATGGCTATTAAATCTGACATTAATTATGCATTTTGATTATGCATCTCTTTTTAGTCTTTTTGCATCTATGTGTGGAAATCTTTGCACCTTATTGTGGCCATTTTGTGTTTCATGTCTCAGACTAATTTGACTGACAATCCAGCTATTAATGCTGACAACCACTTCAAACATGCAAAACTTGAACCGGCTTTTACAAAGTGTAAGGCTGCAGTATAAGAGTTAAAAACCTATCATTATGTAAATATGTCACCAGTTAAATGTACCGTTGGGGAAATGTTTGCTGCAGGACACTACTGCATCGTCTGAGCACTGCTGAAATGCCAATGGGTGTTGTAAAGCACTATGTAGAGTAATGTGCTACACTGTCAGTGAGACCCATGGTGTAACATTGAAAACGAAATGCTTACAAAATACCCCCATCATATAAATAGCATTGTAACTTTGTTCATTCTTTTTTGCCAAGTTCTCAATTGGAAATTAATTCACAGGATGAATGAGATAAACTGACAATGAAAATAGCTAAATCCAAACGTTTAATTTGGGAAGACACCCGGGATGTCTGGGGGGTGTATTCTTCTGGCTAGTGGGGGAAAAGAGGGGAAATTGGGGATTTTTGAGCAGTGAGAGGATGACCTGACTGCAGGAGAATATTACTAATTGGTACAGACCACAGAGGAAAGGAGCAGTTTGTTGCAGCCTGAAGACTCTTTGCAGCCACAGTCATCAGTCATAGTGCACTGCCGGATCATGCAGAGGCACCCAAACATGCATGCATTGTACACAGGCATGAATGCACTGACACTCAAAGGCAGGTATTTTTACTGTAATGAATCATTGCCTGTCATTGTGATGGACGAGCTTGTAAATTTTCTGGTGCAAGTCTATTCTTATCAGCCACATGTATTTTCATGCTCAACAATATACAGTCACATACTGTATAGTAATCTTGTATGGTTTCTGGGCAAGTGAAGTACTGTAGGCTGCAGCGTGCTTAATGGCAGTGCCACGTTCCACTCAAACGCTTCTGAAGTCACGAACATTTTAAATTAATATGAATATGAGCATCCTTACTTTTAAGCTAATCTCAGAGTACTTTATTAAATTACAAATCATAGAGCCTATTAAGAATTTAATAACAATGAAATCTCATCTTAAGACCCATCCTTTTATATGTCCTTACTCTAGTTTAATTGGTCTGTATACTCTTCTGATTTACCCTTATTTACTGCCACTACGGCTAATAATAATTTTCTATTTTGTTGAGATATCTGTTGATTAGAAAGTCTGTGTTTAAACAAAAAAGGAAATAAAAATGGTCAGATCTATTTGCTCAAACTTGCTCAAAAATGTCTTGTTCATTCTGTGGTATATTTTACCATCTGTAAATGATATACAAGACAAAAGGTCATTTAAATATTTGATTGACTTGAAAGAATAATTCCAGCCTTTTATCACATATATGTAAGGTCTATGTCTTTGAATACAAGTTTCTTGGTGGTTATGTCTATTTTAAAAAGAAAAGACAAGAAATGAAAAGAAGTCGCCTATCTAGTTAATTTTCTGCGATTGATTCTGATGCAATTACCGAATGACCTAAAGCTTCTTCCTGTGTGTAGATTTGCAAAGACTTGAAAGTCTTTCTGGGTCCAAAACTCATGTTTGTGCTGCACACTAACACACACACTATCAGATGATGCTGTTCCCTTTACCCTCTACTGCTACTGGGCCATAGACATTAACAAATAAATACACACTTACACAGTGTCTCGCTCAAGTACACAAACACACGCAGGTCCTCTTGCCAGTCCTGACATGTGCGATTTGATTAGTGACTGCATACTGCAGCACTAAGCAAAAATGAAAACCCTAGAGGACAGCAGATGTTCATACTCTCCCTCCCTCCAACAACTCCTCTCCTTCTCACCACTCACCCCCAGCCTCTTCGTCTCATTTATGGACAGGGACACACATTTACACTAACACACACACACTCTTTCCCCTCAGACTGCTCCATTTTGGTGTGCAGCCAGAGAGTGACCCAGGGAGAAGGTGCACCTGTTAGTGTTTATCCTGTGCAATATGTCAACAACCAGACAATTCTGAGCCACGTGTCACAGATTCCACCAGACTGATCTTTTCATTTATAAAAATGATTTGAGGCATACGCGGGAGATTTGTTTATGGAGACTTAGATTCTCTTTTTGTGAAGGCTTTGTTCAATTTGCCTGCTTCACATTAGGTGCCACCAGATGGTGTTTTATTGTAGAGGCTTTTGGGTTCAAAAAGGTCTGGTTCCTGAAGTGGGAATTCGTGGTTATATAGGACACTTTGTCAAACAAATGAAACAGCTTGTACAGCTTTTCGGAAAGGCTGCTTTCCTATTTAAAGAAATAACTGAGTCAATCGAAGCATTACAACATTGGTGGCCATACTTACTCTATGCGTAGCCAGACTGACAGAGCAGTTACTGTATAACCTTCCTACAGCAGTGAAAATATACTAAAAGTTCACACAACACATTATTTTAAATCTCTTGATAGTGAAGATGCTTTGATAAGTGTCTACAAATGTTTATCAGAATATGTGTTTACTGCATCTTCAGTTGTAATATTACTCATTTTAATTTAAGGTTCTTGACATAATAGGCTTATTTCAATGGCTCATTCATCAATGTGACCAGTTAATTAAAAAGAAAGCCTGTTTGTCATCCTTCCAGAATTTTCCACTTCTTTGTTGCTGGTAAGCCTGTGCAGAGTTACAGCAAGGAGGACAAATTTAATTCTATGCGAGATCTAATTACGGTTACTGAGAAATTGACCAATCATATCTTTCCCTTAAACCAAAAATGTATGACCAGGCCCATCTGAAACCACAATTTACAAGCTGCACTTTAAGTTTTAAATGGAGAACTTCTACAAAACACTGAAAGATGAACTCAGTTAGGTTGTTATTGAGAAACAGTAGTGATAGTTAGGAGCAGATCACTGCCAATTCATTAGCCATACTGTTTTTGAGATTAATATTTGATGAGAGGTTTAAGGCAACTGCAAATTTGATGCAAAAAATCGAGGCTCTTCAGGAGAATTTTGAGCAGCCACGGCATGGCACTACCGAAATGGTTATAAAACATAATAAGGACTCTAAGGACTCCTAGTGAACCATGATGTCCATTTATAGGGTGGCCCAATCAAACAGTTATCTATTATATCTAATTTCAACTATGTGCTCACTAACTTGGGCTGAATACAACCATTCATTTTGTGGCATCTCATCTATAATTATGCTGTTTTTGTGACTTTAATAGTTGAATTTTACACCCTAGTAATTGTCTGGATTTGGCACCTTAGTGCACAATGAGATTGCATAACGGAAAGATTATCAGTCACTCATGAGAATTTTCATTTTGCTGAATGTTTCAATTGCAGTATCAGACTGTGACCTTAATTAATAAGAGCAAGGTTTGTCAATCATTGTTGTTGGACAACTAGGTGAGAGCACACAGTAGCCAATTTATTTTTCGTCGTTCTTCTTTTTAGGGAAACAGTATGGTGGCCGACAGGTGAAAATGCATTCATATATAAAAACTTGCTGCATCTACAAAGAGGAATGTTACTGGGAAAAGTGGAAAAGTACAGGGGAATGTTGCAAATACAGTGATATAATTTAAATGATTTGCAAATACAGGTAAGTGATTAAAAAACAGAGGAGTCCTGGATAAACGAAAACAACTGCAAGAAGAAAAGGCTTTGAATATGAGGTGTTTATTCTTACAGATGTTTCGTTTATGCAGCACTTCTGTGTGCTTGCAGTCCGTTCCTGTATTTTGCATCATGTTTCTGTATTTGCAGCACTCCTCTGTACTTTCTGCTTTTGCTATATGTTTCCACCAGTTGGCCACCATTAAAAAGGGCCAGGCATCTGGATTTATGTGTCTTGGTTCATTATTGGTTTCAGATATACAATACATGACATCAATGGCCATAACGGTCTCTTTATGTGATGGCATTGTGCTGTTTCGACACAGGTCACTTTCATGTTAATGTTTCTGACAGTGACAGAGAGAGCCACAGAAAGGGAACAATATTTGCAAGTGAGGCAGGATTGGAAGGAACATTTGGTGAGGGATGATGCATGAGGTCAGGGTCCTCTTTCTGTAACATTTCATATTGAAGTGACAATCAATATTAGCCTGACAAGAGCGCTGTGGTTGTGTAAAACATACTTGTGATAGATGGGCGCTGTTAAAAAATATTGCTTCTCTACATGTTAAAGCTTGTTGAAAAGTCAGTCTGATAAATGGTTCTTATTGGCTTTTTATTAGGATTTTACAGCACTTATGACAACAAGAGCAATTGTTGTCAGCTTTATAAAAATATTGTTTACTTCACCCGTGCTCACGGTTTCAGAGCGAATGTATGTCAGGGCACCAGATGCAAACCATACTTTCAGGTAATTTTTTCCCTATTTATTTGGCTCAGATAATGAAAAGCAAAGGAAATAAAATTATTATGTGCTTATTCTGATGATGGTATGTAAAACCCTTGAGCAAAAATATTCAGAGCAATATATCATACAGTATTTACACATTATAGGGACCTAAAAGTTTTCAAGGACCCATATTTCCTTGTTAAAAGAGAAATTGTATCCCTCATCAAATATGTCATTAATAACAGAATATAAATTTAAAAAATGTAATATGACTTAAATGAAGCTTTTATAAATTTAGATGCAAAGTGAAGCATTTAAATGTTTAAAAAGATATGCAGCCCCTCTTTTTGCTCCCATATATTCACTGATGACCATTTCCTAACTGGCAGATATTTTTGTTCTTTTGTTTGTTGATATGAAATTAGAATCAAATTAGATAAAACCTTTTATCAATACCAGAGAAAAAATATTATTATGTTGGAGGGTTTTTTATAATAATCTCATGGCAGCTATTATACAGGTGCAACCAGCTGATGTAACCAGCTCATTATTTATCTGGATTAAACCTTTTCTGTTTAAACTTACTGCTAAAAATAGTTTTCAAGCAGTTTCTATGGCTACAAATGTCATTTGTGTTCGTATAAGGAGATATGGTTAAAGAAAAATGTTGTTTTTTTACACACAGATGTGTCAAATATAGTTTCATCATGTTAGGTTATTAATGTATATATTGTTACTTGTCAACTTTGTTTCACAACATACTTAATTTAAAATGTATGGTATTTACAAAGTACTACACATATTCAGCCTGAGTACCAAGACATAGACTCCTTTCCCGACTTTTCTTTGACAAACTGTTTCCTTAACATATTATCATGTCAGGATATGTGATTGTTGTTCTGATTTACAAGAGAAACACACCTGTTTGATGATAGACTTTAGTCTTGCCATGGCAATGACAGTGACCCACACAGACATCAGTGACCCGAGGAAGTCACAGAACTGCAGGACGTCATACTCCATGATGCAGAAGACCACGATACCTGGCTGGTCACATGCATGGTAAAACTGTGGAGAGAGATGGATAGGTTACACCATCCAGTAAACATGTTAGAAAACCTACACCAAAGCCACAAAAAAAAAAAAGATCCAATAAGACCAAAACCTTGTTTTTATATGGGGGAAAAAAAAAATTCTCAGTACTTTGTTTAACATTCAATTTAACATTTTACAAGAATAGGATACATATTAGTTTATTTCTAACTGCTAACATGAATAGAAGATAAGAATCCACCAACATGTTATCAAACAGACTTAAAGTGTTAAAATTCACAGAACATGCAAAACTTAGACAATTTTTTTAGACTAAAATATGACTGGAATTAATTATTTGATTCAGCATTTTGGTTCTCCCTTTTCATTTAAGAGATCCAACACAGTCAGTTATATTAAAAATCAGGAAATAAACTGAGATGGCTATAGCAGTTTTTAGACATAATACAGGGTAATGCAATTTTAAACTTCTCTTTTTTTAAATTCTCAGCTATGACAAGTGATTAAATTTAAGTTCTTATGAGGTGATGGGATGGATTGCCCTTTTCCATGAAGCCTCAAGTTCTCATTAATAGCCTGTTGCAACAAATGTGTTTGATTTGCACTTGAAATTTTCACAATAGACTCCATAATATCAAAATCATTGATTCAATCTTGAGTCTTATTGAGTCTCTTTTCTTATTTGCAGTTTTGTTAGGCAGAATAAAAGAAGTCCACTTTTGAGGTTGATTCTTTTCTAAACGTTCTCAAGCCTGGCTGAAAAACAAGTTCAGGAAAGAGGGTGCTTAAGTGTCTGTTATCAGTGGCACCCAAGGTTGTTCAGGCTGGCTTTTTAGTTGTGGAGCTATTACTGACTGAATGTGTAGATGTGTTTCAGGTGGGAGAGGGGAAAAAAAAACATTAAATAGGGCTTAATGGGAATACAGCTTCTAGACTCAATACTAAGGGAAAAGAAGGTCATTCATTTTATTGAATTGCCACATGGTCTTGTGGGTTCACCCTTTTCTGAATGGGATATAAGATACTGTAGATTTAAATGGTTCATTAATAAAGAAAAGTCTCCTACATACAATTAATTTATATTAATCCTTTTCTGAAAACATCTTTTATGGATGGCATTAAGTCATTTAACATATAAAACCAAAACATAAATAAATAAACTTGTTTTTGAGTGTTTTCTGTAGCCTTTCTACCTGCCTTTATTCTCTTGTATGATGACATCAGTGGTACAAATTTGCGATATATCTGTTTTCTTAAGTTCATGAGCATTTTAATAAACAAACAAAAAAACAGGAAGATTTTTTAAATGCATCACTCCATAACACCCGTGTTGTCCAAACAGCCAGAAATAACAGATCCACACATTTCTTCCAGTTACTGTGCCTCAGTTATTAAATATGAATCTAGAGTCATTTGTAGTCAGCAAAGAAATGACTCAAGTCACAATTTTGATCATTTCAAAATCACTCACAGTCGAGAAGAACATGGTGAAGATGTACACCGAAGCCTCCAGCAGGTAGTGGCTTCGAATAGCGATAGCCACCGGCGGGACGAACATCAGGTTACTGAGACAAAGCAGGAGAGTGGAGAGGAGCTGGAAACTGTAGGAGTAGGCTTCTGAGTTGTCTGTGCATCCCCAGCCATTCCAGCCTAACACACACACACCCACACACACATACACACACACACACACAAATACTTTATCAGAACTGATAAAAGAAAGCAGAGATTTTGTGTTGACAATTTTTCCCACACTCTAACTAATCTTTAGAAAAATATACCAAAATTCTTTAATTTAGGGAGAAGATGCTTTCTTGTTGACAAGACTTTTTCGAATCCATGCAAAATTCATCTCTTAAAATGCAGAAAATATTAATGTGTTGACAAAAATGAATGCATCATCGACTATCCCTGAAGAGAATCCACTTATCTGTGTAAAAAAATATATATATATATATTTATTTATATATATATATATATATATATATAGTGAAAACAGATTTGTGTGAAGTTGTTTATCCAACAGAATAGAGCATTTTAGAGAGGGTTCTCTTCTGTTTTAACACACCCCTGTTGGCTACGTTGGATCCTTATCGAGCGGTGGATTGGATAAGACATAGTGGATTAAATATTTGTGAGCACTGTTGAACAGAGGTTTTGCTGTGTGAGACGGGCCGAGGGCGAGAGCTGGGTGCAGACGGCCTGCCAGGAAGCAGAGATACACACATGAACTATGACAATGAATTTAACTGAAGATAAACAGGCTCCGATATAAGAAGATCAAAGGCAGGATTTTAAAAAAGCCTCAAAGGACACGCTTTGTTTAGTTTCATAAGCTCATCTGTTATTGAAAAGCTGTTCATAATTGAGAGCGTGTTTTATTGTCTTATCAAAACAGCTTTTATTAGATTAATACAAGGCTGCATTGGACAGTGGTATGTAGAATTTAATTGCAGTATTGTCAGTTCAGTTCTGGAAAATTACTTATGCCATCCCACCTGGCTCGCTCCCATCTTCTTGTCACTCTGCATGATGTATTTTCCAACAAATTAGAAATTCATTGCAGTGGTGATGACCCCATTCCCTCACAGAAAGTTTCATCTCATCATCTTGCAAACTGAGAAATCTTTTGACTGCTGAAATTCAAGTCTAGTCATTAATTTATAGTCAAACTTTCCGCACATTATTAACAGCTAATTAATAAATAAAAGCATTGAGAAATATATCTCACAATAATTATTTCCCTGTCGCTATATAACAGTTTCTTTGGGAATGACGTTCCTATCAAATCCGAAGAAGACAACCGTATATGACCTGATCTGAATTTAGCTCACAGTGGGCACAAATTCAAATCAGCAAGCGAGGAGAGAAAGAGCTTTTCATGTCAGCCTGACAAATACACTGACATTGTGCTGCGCTGCAACAGACTCTCTACAGAAATCGTTACCTGCTTTGCATTCACACGCAGCATAAAGGTAGTTGTTGGTGCGCAGGAGCTTGCACTGTCCATACGTCCCACAGTCATTGATGCAAGGAGTCAGGTACGAGCGCATATACACCTCTGCGGTAACATTGGCACATGGCTCGAACCTGGAAAAAAGGCAGACAAGCTGTTAAAGATGGTGCTGCCATCCCCATGAAACTTCAGGTGACAAATCATCTTTTCCACAGATAATGATGTCATAGAGTTAATCTCTGTGTTTACCACAGGGGACTGTTACAATAAATAACATCAATAAACACTGACACTGATAAATTATTGCTCTTCTGGGTTTTTGTTACGTTTTAGCTGTTAAATAAGCTTCAGCTGCAGATTTCCATTCAAATCCCACTTTATTTTCTGCAAGTCTGGCAAACAACCGCTTCCAAGTTACTGGGCACACATTCTATCCCGAATTTGTTTGTAGTGATGATATCAACCCTGTGTCAGGCCTGGTCCAAAATCTTAAGTTTGCAACTGCTAATGGCAATTTTTATGTGCACATAACACAACCAGCTGTGGCCAATTTGCATTGTTAGCTACTATCCATATTTAGACATACACGCGGAAGAGAATATTCCACATAAATCACACTGTTTAGTCATTATCAAGCTGAACGTCACACTTATGACCCTGTCAATGGTGGTTTCCTCATTAAAAATGTAATAAAAGATCTTATTTTATCTTATCTTGTAGTCCACCAAATATTCTGGCAAGCTTTGTAGCAGTTTGGATTTCAGCTTTTAAATCCTGAAACAAGAAATAATGGGGAGAAAATTCAATGTATTTCATTCTGAAGTCTTTATTTGGGCTTTAACAAAATGTTAAATTGCATACATGAACTGTTTAATTCTGTGCGGCATTCTAGAATTATTGTTGTGCAATAGATTTCCACTAGGAAGCAGAAGATCAATATCAGATTAAAACAGGTTTTTTTAGTTAGTTTACCAAAAAATAATGCAATAGGTCTCAATAGCTGTATTTTTTACCTCTGTAATCACCAATTCAGTAAAAGAGGGAAGTTAATGTCTTAATTGGGCAAGAAAAATAGAGTTTCACTGGTGTCACCTTCATTGAGAGCTGCACTCGTTACTGTATCTTTATTTTAGATTGACTTTTTTTAGAGCAATTTGAAACATTTCTAACTACCAATTACACATTTATCTTTGGACAATTTACCTATTTTTATCCTTAGTTTTTTTTCTATTAATATGATTATAGACTTAAGGAGCAACACTACCAGCTTTACTTTACAGTCAGGCTGGACTAATGTTGCATGTCCAGTCTGCCTATAGACAACCAGAGAGGACTAATTTAGAATGTGTATAAGTGTGAAATCTAACACGCAACAATGTGAACATTGCCACCATTTCCTTAGCCCAGCTTAGCTTATGTGTGAAGATGAGTACATGTCCCACACCATCTGTTATTGTCTGTTATTCAAATTCAAGTGGAGCTCTCAGGAGGGCCAGGGAAAAATACTACATAATTTCATTCTGTTCACACTTTTGGGCTATCAAAGGTTTGACAAAACAGCTCAATTTGCTGGGCTGCTAATACTTGAAAGTGCATGAAAAAGCTTTGGACGACTAAATTGAAATATTCTCACAAATTTTCTTCAATGTCAACGTCTTCAGCTAAAGTCTGTCCACACGTACATAAAGCTGGAAGAAAATGTTACATATTATAAGATACTGTGTAGTCCATTAACTATGTGAGTTGTGCCCTTTAGAAAAAAGCTAAGCATAATGATGATAATAATCTTTATTTATAAAGCACTTTGCAAAACAACTCTTACAAAGTTCAGGCACTTTAAAAGGGCTCGATTGTATATACTGGAGCTGGGAATGATCTTTTTATTTCTGTAAAAACAACGGCATCTTTCTTTAACAATTCAAAAGTATTCAAATTGATATTCCTATCTGAAACGTTTAGTTTAAATTCCCCAGCATGCAGTTATAAAATGTAAAATATATGCTTTTTAATCCTATTTTGAGGAAGCCAAATCAATCCGCTGAGTGTCAGACGGGAGAGGATGTGGCTGAATAGCATGGCTTCTTCATTAAGATGCTGAATTATTGATTTTGGTAAACAAAACACTGACTGTTATTGGAGGACTTGTAATCATATGTGTCCTCATATCATACAGCCTATGCTGCAGTTGTTTTCCTGTATTTGAGAGTGAACATTGTCTCACAGAGGTTGCTGTGGGGTGTTGGGACCAAAACTAAGAAATGATTATGAGAGTGTCAAAAATTTATGAGCAACAGCCAACTGACTCGTTTTTGAGGGTTTCTGCTTGTAAATCATGTTTTCAAGACTTTCTGGGTTGAGAACTCCAGAGAATACACTTTACATACTTGTTTCCACTTTAAAGGCACAGTTTGATGCTTTGGGAAATGTCCTTATTCGTTTTCCTGCCAAGAGCTGGATTAGAAGACAGTTACCCTTCTTGTGTTATCAGAAGGATTATCATTGGACAGAGTAGCACATTCTAGTTAGATGCCAGAAGACTGAATTTGAAAATGTCATGATGGTCTCCAAAAAAGTAAGTGTGCTTTCATAAATGTGTCACATTATCCCTTCAAAGACATTAAAAATGCTATTTTTTGTAGTTTAATTGTTCAGTTTTTTTATTGTACCTAGACTAAGATGTCCAGTGAAACGTTATTGTCTGTCTTACCCATGTTCGGTGGCACATAGGGAGCGCAGACTGAGGTACCAAGTGCCTGTCTGAGGGTAGGGAATTCTCAGCTTGGTGATATTAGAAGAAATGTTCACAGAGAGGAAAAATCCTGCCACTGATTCTGACAAAAAAAATAACAGTACAACAAAGAGATTGTGAAACAGATACAGTTTAAAAAACAGTCAGAACTCCAAATATGTTTTTTTTATTCATAGTTAAATGTGTCATACCTGATTCACAATTCAGAGAAGAGTTTCCTTGAAAAAAAAGGGGCATCCCGTGGTTCAGGCAGCCAAACACAGTGAGATTGGCTCCTTTAACCGTAGACTGCAAGAAGAAACATAAGCAAACATCAATCATCCGTGAAACCATCAACCATCTGGTGCCATCATGTCGATGAGCTAACGTTGCTCATGATGGCCTCAGGCCTCCTCAGACAGCAAACTTTAAAACTAACAAATCAAGTGAAACCACTCTTCCTCTGTTGGCCATGGGCACCTAAATGAAGATGTTGGCAGTTTATCTCCTTAAAGCATCAATTAAACATTAACACTCTCATGCATGAAAAAAAATCCAGGAGAATTATTCAAGCGTAGGGAGCTGCATATGCTAATATAAAGTGTCTTACTCTGCAGAGAGGTGATTCGAGAACACCACAGCTTATTTTGGTTCATCGGCAAAAGGGTAAGAGAAGAACAAATATCAGTTAGAAAAAAAAAACTGGATGAGTTCATAAAACAGCAGTGTGTACCCAAGCACCTTATCTGACACCTCAGAGTTTCATAAATTCTCTTCTCAGTCACAGTTTCCCACATTCTTTTGGAGTGAATAGTAGATGCAGCAGAGCGGTGAAGTGAATTATAACGAATGTTAAAACTGTCCAGCTAAGTCATGAAAGTGCCCCCAAAAAAATCTGACAAAGTTCTTCTATTAAAGACAAAAACTTTCAGCACAATTGCTTTGTGTCCAGAGGGAAATACACTTGATGGTGGGGATGGTGTTCTGCAATTATTTCTAGAATAAATACTTTTTCTATCGCCCCCATAGCACAAAATGAGCATAATGTTTTTACAAGGAGTTGGCAAAGTTGTCAATTAATGCACTGACTAACAAACACTTTGCCAGGTGCTGAGATTTCAGACCTCCTAAACTCACCATCTGGCCTGTTAATCTCTTGGTAGTAAGAATAAATCATGCCTACTGGCATTTTGACATGATTCCTCCCCTTCCTCCCTGTCTTTCGTCCTGACTCTCCCCTGCAGTTTAAAGATGGAGGGGAATACTGAAAGCTAAGTCCACCATGCAAATGTGCTCAGAGAATGTGAAGAGCTCAAAAGCACCTATAGCTGAGTGACATTTCAAAGGTTTTCACCCATTCTATATGAATGGCATCATTCACTGATTATTTGATGGATTACAGAGGAAGTACCACAGAAATTTGAGGAATGTAGAGGGTATCAGTGCACGGCATTAGGTGCACCTTTTACGTTTCCTTGTGTGGCAGCAGCGGACACAAGTATTCATGGTCCACAGGGGACGCTAACATGCTTACTCATTTTCTCTGTAATGCAGCCATGAAGTTGACATTTGTAATTAAATGTCATTAACTCTCACGAGAGTTTCAGCAAACTTTCAGAATCAGGAAATTCAGACTGAGTTTTATCAATCTTCTGACTGTTTTTCTAAGACCATCAGTAGGTCAAACTTTTACATAAACTGTTTTCTCAACATTAACTGTACAGATCTGCATTAGTTGTTATCCATTTCATGGTAAAAACACATGCATGGTACCATTTATGTTGAGAAAATGACAACACTTCTTCATATTCCCCTCAGGATCCCTCAGGCTTACAAGCTGTTTTGTAAATTTATCGGAGTCCAAGCACTTTGCACTGCTTATTTCTATAAAACTGTTGGTCATTTTGATTAGGGTAATATATATATATATATGTTGCTACCCTCAACACAAGAGTTATGTTTGGGGTGTCTTTTACAGCCCAAGCTGATGTACTGTTCAAGTCCTGCTATCTTAAGAGGGGACCATTTATCAGGTGAACAATTTTGACAAATGGTTCCTCTTTTTCTTACTTGCAATAAACATCCAGGTTCACCAGGAAACAAGAGCAATTAGGAGAAAAGATTATCTCAAGATATAGTGACTGTTTTGCAATATATGATGCATGATCTCTCAGATTCATCATCTGAACAACCCGTACTGTAGAAAGCAGGAAATTCCTTTTCCTCAACTCCTCTCGGTCTATCTCTGCAGAGCTGGAATGAAGATTTTACAGATAACTTCTGAGGCTCCATCTGTCTTCTAGGTTTATCTTCAGCACTCTGTATCTTAACTATTCAGAAACCATAATTTTAGATATTCCTGAATTCCTTCGCTGTCAGAGCATTATGTGATCTCATGTTAACTTTCATGGCTTTTCCAGTTTTTAAGCCTCTATTATAAATTCATGTCTGAAATCTTCATTTTAAATTTTCCTGGGTTTTTATTTAATGCTTCCACATGTAAAACGTGAATGGTGCTGTGCGAATCACATTCAACTTAATAATTATATTATTGCATGCTTGATCTATTATGAGTTGATTGGTTATGATGGGTGGATGAGTGGCAGGAATATTTCAGTTACATCTACCAAAATAACAATCAAGGTTACAGACTGAAAAGAACTAAAGTGGAAACATTTCTGTATAAATACGTCTTAACAGGCACTCCAAGTGCATGAATACATCAACTCTGATTGCAAAAAATGAGGGAGGAAAGCTTGAATGATTATTTTCAGTGTTTTTGAGCTTTTGCTCACATTTCAGATGGATTTTTGTTCTGAATGTTCCACATTCCAGTTTACAAACTATTAAAACAACTCCTTCATTTGGTTGTTTAATTAGGATTAGAAAACTATCAAGTGATTTATTCGTTATTGCCACTTTATATAATTATGATTTCAGAACACATCACACCCTCTGAACATATAAATGTCGCTTAGCAACAATAAAAACATCTTTTTCTGGCTTTGATTCCACATTTTCTTATCTTATTTATTTGTCCTTATTCATGTGTTTTTGTATTTATTTATTCATGAATGAATGTTTTTGTTAGCTTTTCTTATATTCTTTATATTTTGAGTCAGGCTTCATTTCCACACATCTCCCGTGTGAGGGGAGATGATGCGTCTACACCACCGACTCTCCTGGCTCTCACCACCTAAAAATAAATGTGAAAATAAATGAATGTGTATATAACATGCCGACAGGAAGACCCTTTCAAGTTCCATATTTCGTCTTGTTTCACGCTCACCTTAAAATAGATCAAGTCCAAAAAGAAAAGACTGAAATATCCAAGTTTCATTAATATTCAAGCACATTGCTCTGAGTGATCATTCAGATTCTGCAACAATTTGACTGAAATCATCTGGTCACCACTCCAATCACTAAACGTTGCAGTGTTATTCTCAAAAAGGCACCACCTACAGACTTCCTGATCTTAAAATGAACAGACCTCTTTCACTGGGCAATTAGTAATGAAGGATCTTGGTCTGACAGGTAATCAGCGACCTAATGATCACTCTGAAAGAGATCCAAGGTTGCTTGTTTAGTTAGATGACCCCTACAGAAGGACAACCAGAGCTGCACTCCACCAGTCATGCCTTTATGGTAGAGTAGCGAGAAACAACACATTCCTCACTAAAAGGGACATGACAGGCCCCTGGGCAAAATCCTCTGATCTGATGAAATGAAGATGGAACTATTTGAGCACGATTTCCAACAGTGTGTGTGTGTGTGTGTGTGTGTGTGTGTGTGTGTGTGTGTGTGTGTGTGTGTGTGTGTGTGTGTGTGTGTGTGTGTGTGTGT
>JAVQJG010207591.1:0-12912 GCA_036024015.1 Craterocephalus amniculus
ATATGCACAATCAATGAGTCATTAATTGTAATGAAATTACCCCTTTTACCACATACTATACCACGTAGAAAACCATTTTTCTTAGAAAGATTAAAATAATATCAGGTATAGTTCCTTTAACCAAAAACTGCTGCCCCTATCTGCAGTCCATCATCCAGCACTTCTACCCATTAATATTGTGATGTATTTGCTGACATTTAAGAAATAAAATCTGAAGATATGCCAGGGAATTTCTATTTTAAACATTTTTAAATCAATATATTGTAATTTTAGCCACTTTATATTTGAATTTGTCATGTTTCCCACATTGTTGATTTGGGCTAGGTTTGTGTCTCACAACAGGGCAGATCTGAGTTAACAATGACTGAGTTACATAAAACAACATGCCATCTACATAAAGATACATGTATCATAATATAAAAAACTGCATATAGGATGATTATTCACCAGTTGTAACATTGTTCATAATTCCAGTGACATGCAGCTCTCCATTGTCCAGAAAAGTCACATTATGCTGATAAGAACTTGTACCAGCATGCAGTGATGAGTGAAATTGAACTGCAGAGTAATTACAGAACTAGATTCATCACAGTTACTGTCTGTAATTATGTCTTGGCAGTTTTTGTGTTTCCCAGCAATGGGGCACTTTCCAGAGTAGAAAAATGCAAGAGGCAGCAGAAAATATGCACATAAATAACATTCACCTTGCTCGAACTAAATCCACACTCAGGTAATGTAGTGTTACTTCATGGTATGAAGTGTGAAATAAATGTCTGTGCAATAAAGCAAAAGGCAAAATATAATATGTATCATGTACAAAATAAAGATTTCTTATCAACCTTTTCTGCTACGTGTTAACATAAAAAATCTGACTGATGGCGGATGCATTTCATCAAATCTGAGTCTGAGCTACAAAACAAACAAACAAAAAAATCAAAAGAGCTCATCTTTTGGTCCTCTTCAAGGCCAAGTGCAATAAAACTATGAGACAGAGCCCAGTGGCAAATTGAGCACTGACACTTGGTTCACCTTTTCATTCCAAAAATAAAACCCAGCCAAACCTCAAAGGCACTTTCCCAATCCCACGGTACAACAAGGGTCTTACTACACAGAGCTCTACATACAGTACTGTAGATCACATTTAGTTTTTATCAAAAAAACCTGCTCTGATTAGAAAATGAGATTGACCCCAGACTCCTTAAAATTGGCCCAACGTTCCCTCTCCTTCCTGTCTTTCCTGGTTTGGTAATCTGATTTTCCTTTGTTGATGAGGGAAAAAAACAAACTTTCCCTGCTTCCTACGGTGGTCTGATCACTAACCGTAGGCTACTGGCAGGACAAATAAGGCAGCTGAAACAGCTGGTGCAGGTGTGGACCAAACCATTGTGCACCACTTTAAAGGGGTGAGAGGCATAAATATTGTTATTGTTAGAGAATTCAGAGCAAACTGAAGCTTGTGTCTCTCCGAAACTGAATTTGAAATTACATGTTAGTCCAAGATAACTGTCTTGGACTGTCACAGACCTTTTTTGGCACTTGCCCCAGTAAAAAGGCCTGGTGATATTTTGAACATGGAGTTTATACACTCATGTTTAAAAGACACAATAAGGTACAGAATTACTTTGAGAACATTATTTATGTGTACTAATAGCTTGGGCAGAAAACTGGTCTTTGATCAGATTTACATGCATGAGCTTGTTTTGTTGTTGTTTTTTTAAAAAATTGTTTTGGCAAGCCAAGCTAATTCATGAAATCTCTTTGTGATGTAGAACACAGGTTTATTATTGACTGGACAATAAAGACAACTAAATTATTGAATAAGCATTAAAATTAGCATTTTTCCAGTAAGCAAAAGCTGTAACACTGAGGTCATTACAAACAAAAACAGCACATCCCTCATCTATATCTTGCCCTGAAACATTGCCCTTTGACAAAGCAATTAGGGCAGCAAAGTCAGGAATGAGCAGGGAACGTGTAAATTTGAGAAAGAAAGGTCCAGACGAAGTTTGAACATTAACTAGATTTCTGTGAGGTGCTATTATGTTATAACGATGCCCTTACACCACGAGACTCATACACCAACACACATACATCAATGGTCAATGCATCGATGTAAACAGGTGAAGTCAGTAGTGAGCTGTTACTTTGCTGTGTTCTTCTAAACACAAGTAAATAGTAAGACAAAAAGCAGCAGCAAAAGGACTCATGAAAGGCTTTGAAGAACTTAATGGGTATGAGGACCACAACCCACTTGCCACAGAACCCAAAGGCTCTGTCAAGTCTGAATGCAAGACCCCCTAGGACCTCACATAAATCTTTTGTCCAAGCCCCAATGGGTCAGAGCTGTTTTTATAGGGAGACTACAGAGTACAGTATTATACTAAAACTTTGGGCATACCTACTCCCGCAACCTGCCATTAATATGTATTTTGGGAAAAATTGTTGCTGTGGACAACTCCTAATACCCCAAAGTTACTGTATCCATCGGCATCAGGGACACAGATACCCCCATCAAACCACATTTGAAGGGGGTCTGGCACCATGTGGTCACATAATAGGTCACATCCAATTAGCAGTGTGTATATGATGATGTGTCCTGGACCACACCTAACTAATCCTATAGTAATTTAGCAGATGCTTTAATCCAGAGCAACTTACTATTAGTAAGTACAGCAGTTATGCCAGGGAGGGTAAAGTGTCTTGCCCAAGGACAGTTGACTGGGGTGGTTGCAGCATTTGAACCGCCAACCTCCGGGTCATTAAACAACCTGCTCTACCACCATAGCTACTGCCACCTTATCTATCAATGTTTGTTAGAAATAGTTAATTTCTTGTAGATAAGGTATTCCAAGTATGACAACATTCAATTCTTCCGTTGGTATTTGTAATTGTGCAATTGATGCTTATGTCTGTGCGTTTAATATACAGGCAGAGCATGTAGAGAGATAGTTTAATCCCAGGGACCTTATTCATCAACCGTGCATGCACACAGACGTAAGCTTAATGCGTGTGAATGAGCATTCCCAGGCAAAGTAGGCCTATAGGATTTATCAACTTCTACTTGTACGTAAAAACATGTAAATTTAAGCATAATTCTTTCTAATGGTAGAATTTCGGAAAGTGCATCATTTCTGCAGGTGTCATAGCAATCTCAGTATTTGTCAGTCATTCTTTATTTCATCAAAATAATTATTTTATTTGCTAATAATCTTTCAGAAAAAGTAAATAGTCGTGCAACTTCAATTATTTCAAAACTAAGAAAAGACACCTGTAACAGACAGGTGAGAATGAGGGTTAACAAACTGACAATAACAAGTAATACCTCAAACTCTCCACAGGGAGTTTCATCAGGCACTGAGATCATGTTTGATCAGATGCCGCTTCCCAGAAGTGATCCTGTTAAGAGTTTTACAGTGATATAGGGTCCGTGTTGCAAAGTTATATTAATTACTATTCAAAGAGGTTTTGGTTCCTGACATGAGACAGATTGGACTTTTCCTGTCCACCATCACCGCATTACACATCCGTGCTGGATGCATCTTTTCTCCAGACAAAATAATTTTATTTCTCTGCAGCCTCACTATTCAAAATCTGATAAAAGCTCTTCTGCTATGATGCTGGGAATATGTTTAAGTTATGTCAAGTCAATTCTCTGCATCTCTTTGTAGACTCTACAAAACATGTAAAACCAACCGAGGTAAACCAAAGAGCTACAAGACAGAAACAGATTTTTACTTGATTTTTTTCAACGGTTTGAAATGGGGAGGCATAACAATCTCTATATTTTTAACAAAAATTGACAAACGGCCTCTCCCTGATACTGAATCATTTACAGCTCTAATATTTCTCTGCAGTGTTTATTTTGTCTGAGTTCAACATTATTATATGCAAAAGTCTTTGAATGGCTTCACCTCAGCAGAAATTCATTCTTATTTCTCTCCACCACTCAGGAGAAACACAAGCGACTTCCGTGTGCCTCCTAAAGGGATATGTTGTCTCTATATATGGTTACGTGAGGGCGTTTCTAAATGCAAAAGTCCACGAACAGGTGCATGCATGTGGGATTTATCAACAGATGATTACCGACTGCCATGTGCATGACGGGCTTCCCTACAGTTTATAAATTCAGAATTTTTGCACATATCATTCTAAATGTAGTTCATAGGATGAAATTTCGGACATTTTCTAGACCAATTAATAAATTAGGTTGCAGGTATGTACTCACATGCATAGAGTTGTTCTCGCTTGGCCCCCTTGGGCTTATGTAAAGGTCCTTTAGGGCCTCAATTGCCTTGTAAAAAATGTGACATGTTTCTTGACGTTTGTTACTTTTCTACTTTTTCACACCAAACAGCTTTGAAAGTAACTTCTTCAAGTGATCTTAGGCATATACTTTTTTCTTCTTTTTTCTAATTCTAATGTGCTGAATATGCTAATCAGGAATTCTTTGATCTGTCAAAGTTGTTTTTCTACTTTCTATAGTCACAAAGCTGCTGCAGGAATGGCTTTTTCCTTAACCCCGGGCTGGTCAGGCAGTCATGCTCCACAGCAGCGACAAAGCTATTTCCAATTTAAAAAGATACTCTGTTTACAAAGAGCACCCTTAAGCTAAGAGTAAAAGAAAGCCCCATTTTCCAACAGTCTCAAAGTCTTCCATTGAGACATGGCAATCTCCCTTCAGCTTTTTCAATATCCTGTAAGCCAAAGTCTTTAATCTTGAGCAAATAGACCATGGGAAACGTGTTTGCTAATCTTACCCTGTCAAATCTCTTCATCATACAAATAGTGTGCCGAGCCCGTCCATCGTCACTATAAATAATTGATGCAATTATTGTTTACATGGTGAGGGGAAATAAGGCTCTGATTTTTATCAGGTGGTCTATTATACTGACAGATAAAAATCCAAATATGTAGTATAGTTTTCCAACATGATATTGCTATTTTGCATCTTCTTCCGAAAAATTAATCACATCTCATGTACTGAGCTTTCATCTAATTTTATTCTAGCAGTTATTTAGAAAGTTTGTATCTATAGGAGGAAAAATTTCATTCTATTACTGAATTCCAAACCACAGATCAGATTTTTCTGAATTGCTGTTCCATAACCTTGTTTTAGAATTGAAAAATATTCTCAGGATATACTTAACAGGTAGTGTTACATGCCTTAAATCTGTAGTCATTTTTGTGACATTGCTGGATACAGCATAACTGAGCTATGATATTCCAGGAAGTTTTGACAGGTTACGATAAAACAGAGCTAGTGCAGATTTTTGCACTAATTAGCAGGCATATTTTGTTGTTCGTTACTATTCTTGGTTCATTTTTTCACACACTTAAAAAACAAAGCGTAGAAATGAGCCTACACAATGGAGGATCGATCATTTGTCCATTCCCGAGGAATGCTTTGCACATTTTATACATTCTTCTCAGAGGTTCCACTTCAGCAATTGGCTATGGATTCGGAGCAATATCAATTTCAAGCAGGCTGTGCATTTCTTCGTGAAAGGTGATATAATGTCACTTCTATAGTCTGTCCTGTTCCTCTGCACTCCTAAGAGGGAGGAATAACACTGACATCACCTCTTCAGGGTTTTTGTGATACCTATCCTGGATCAAATAGAGGGGATTCAGAGGACGTCTTAATCTCGTCACAGTGCAATGTAAAGGACTATAGCTGGCTCAGTATACTGTCATTAAATTGACTGAAATTTGCAGCAGAGATGGAAAATGAATCCTGAGTTTAACTTCTTATGTTTATTTGACAGGCTCTTTGCTCTGCATGTTTGTGGGCAGCTGTCTTTTTGCCTGTGTCACGTTGGCACACTGACTATACAGCTATATTTATGCAGTTGTTGTAGAACACAAAGCATATTTTCAAGATAGAAATGTTAAGAACCTATCAAACTTTTGTTACTGTCAGTGGATCCCTGTAACTGGAATTTCTAAGATTTTCTAATTGCTACACCAAAACATTTATTTGGCAGAGAACTTTTTTTTTTCTCCTCATTTTATTGCGTCTGTGCTATGCCACTTCTACTGTAGGTTGTTTTGTAATGTCTTAGTCCTGACTTCTCATTTCTTTGAGACAAGCTGGCAATCGATCATCGTACTAAAACCGTTCCATAGCTAGCACACCAAGAGTTGAAGCACCTGTCATTTTTCACACTTTAACTGCAAACATTTCACAGATGGCTCGTCTTACATTTATCCAGACAGAGGAGTGAAGGCAGGCACAATAGTATAATGTCTCAAGCACTAATGATAGCCGTTAACACAATTATAATTTGGGGGGCATACTCTCTGAATCAAGGTCAACATATTCAGGTGTATATTTTGGTTATCCGCTTTTACAAATCAGCTTGGTTTTTGCCTGATTATTCCTGCATGTGGGTTTGCATAAGACGGGGCAGCAGATACCAGATAACCAAGCACACATATGGATTTAAAGCTGTGTAATTCACCCACAGAAAAAGGTTTTGATCCTAAACAAATATGAATAACCTAATGCGTAACAGGTGCAGCACAGCTGCAAAAGCCAAAGCCAGCAGGAGAAGCTGGAAAAAACTTGCCTGTTTGAATCAGGTGCACAATATTTGCATATTATAATACTGATTAGTTGTGAGTAAAATATATCAGATTGTTTTTTTCTTTACATTTAAACATTGTCATACTCTCATGTTTTTCATTTTTATTTTTTAATTTCTTCTTCTTTTTTCTTGTATTAAAGTATCATCCATAGTAGTGGTGAGGAGGAAACACCCCAACAGGGCTTTGCAGGTGAATTAATGAAAAAGAAAACAACAACAATAAAACTCCAAAACAAGCAAAAAACGGAGCTAAGGTAGGTTCATCCAGGAACTGAACTAAAGAACATACAAACAATGAAGGAACTGGGTGGACAGATGAAGAGACTGATGGACAGACTGACTACAAATCAAACTGGAAGTGTAAAAGATCAGTGTGAAATCCATGAAAAACCCAAAGGATCAATACTAAGGGAGTGACAAGAATGAGGGTACAGTAGAACAACCATGTTTAACAAGGAAGCAGAAATAAAAATCCAATAGTATGCACAAACTTATAAACAAATACGTTAAAGCTAAAATCCAAACTATACAAGAAAAATAAATGAAAATGAAAGAACCAAGGCCAAATCCAAAAGAACAAAAACCCAGAGACCATTACATCTTGCTATTAAATAAATTTAGCTAAACCAACAACCCAAATTATCTGATCAACGGTATACTGAATATTACAAAGCAAATCAATGAATATTCATATCAGAAGTGCTTCTGTTTGACAGATTTTCTGTTTAATCCATCAGCATTTGGCGCATCTGGACTCAAATCTATGCCGATCTTCATTCATACAAAGTGAATTAGTCTGAACCAAACGCTGTCAGATTAGAAAATACTGAGCACGGCCCATATTCATTTTAGCTTCACTAAGAATATCAGTGATAGAATATCGTAAAAATGATACGCCTAAAGATGCTTAATTAGTTCTTTTTTAAAGCTGACCCATCTGTCAGCAGGATTATTTACACAATCACAGCACGCTACACATACTAATTTAATTGGCTATGAAAATAGGACATGCTCTTGAAATATTACCTCACTTGCTGTACCATCTAAAGTAATATCACACCCACTGTAAAAGGCTCAGTATGCCTGAATGGAATTGTTAATAGGACCTATAGTTTAAAGATAAATTAATATATTATTTCATGTCTGAATAAAAGACTCAAGCATTTTTTCAGTCAGAATTAAAGGAGTTCAGATTAAATTATTCATTTACTCTATGACTTCACTGCAAGTATCAGCACATGGTCTTTGTATTGCTCTCAAGAACAGAGGCCTACTGTAATGCCATAGTTTCATTTTAATTAGGTGTTAACTTATTAGGTGAGAATGGCACAAAACAGAATGAGAGGTGCATTAAATTTTTCAAAAGGAATGTATCCTGAAATTGATCTTTCATTATCAGCTTAAAGACATTTGCTGTTGACAATTTTGCAGTTACTGCAGTTGCACTAATTCAAGTAAAAGCTGCCAATTCATTATAACTTCAGTTGCCATAAACCTTATTGAGTATAATGTAAATGCTTAAAACAGATTGAAATGGACAGAAAGGGCTTAAACTTCGTCTGTTGCTGGCGCTGTTGCTCCATTGAACTATCTTTGCTTCCTAAAAAATGATGGCAGTAGGTCTCTGAATGTCTTAGAAAAAACAGATTTGCATCATTTTAACAAGCACTGAATGAGCATCATTTTCATATCAATGCCATAATATTTATTTCATATTCTGATAGTTTAACAACTTTTACCATTGATGAATTTGACCATAGATATAAATAAGAGCAGATCAAATGTCAGACATCTGACTTTTGACTTTTCATGCGTAAATTACTAAAGGGGGTTACATTCCTTTTGTCTTTTTTGATCCCTACATGTGAGAGGAAGGGGTCAGGTGTCTGGATTTGGATTTTGGGTTCAGCTGTCACAACATCTCATTGGCCGAGTTTTTGCGAGTGTTGAGGTGTAGACTCGACCCTCACACCTTTGCTTTTTACAACTTAGCACACAGGGAATATTACAAGGTACTGAAACTGGGCGGAGTTCAGAATGTTTGAGCATCTCAGATTAGACAGTAGGAGTAAGGGCTGGGAAAAACGTCTGATTGGTGCAGAGTTCAGAGACTGTTAAAGACTATTAAGTTGCTCATCTAACTGAAACAGGCTGTCTCAGGCAGAGAGCACATATGTTGAAGGATTACAAGGCAGCTCAGTTCTAGTTGATCATACTGCATGGCCTGTACCGGGGACATATTTTAAGAAATTTTATGAAGCAAAAATAGCAACTGAACACAATGATGCATGATTTCCCTTCAACACATTACTTTCGAAGCAGGATTATTATTATTCATTCTCATTTCTCCAAATTATCACTGAAAAATATTTTTATAAATCACTAGAAATCTAACAACACGCTGGCATTTCATGAAAACAAGAAAAGGGGTCAATGCAATTTGCTAAAACTAAACTGAAGACTATACGTCAACACTAAACAGCATAACTATCTCTTCCTCAACAAAGTTACACATGATCCATCCTTAATGAAATTTAGTTTGTTATTTGAAGGTGACAGCCTTTAAAGAACTTATCCATGCTCCTTTTTGTCATAGTCATAAAAATCCTTTGGTCTGATTGTCACTGGGTAAATCAAGTCACACTGCAAGGGGTGACTTTCCTCTATTTGTACTTAAGAAAAAGATAGAACACTGATGAAATAGGGAATGATACTGCGACTGCGAGCAATGCTTTCTTTTAGACCACAGTTGAAGGAAAGTGACATTTGCTGCTGGGATCCTGATAGCATAATATGACTGCATACTTGCTGTATAAGGGCTGAAACAGTCGGCTAAAATTTCATTTGCTTATCTTCAAAATCAAATGTTAAATTATAACCAATTAATTGCAATGTCAAACTTAGTCACAACGGAAAAGCAAGCAAAAACCATGTTTCATCCACTGCAACACAAGCATTGTGTAATCTTTAATAACAGAAGTGATAGTTGTAGAAAATTAAACACAAAATGCAATCAACAGTGAAAATTCCGAATTCCTTGCCAAATTGTTCAATTTCAATGCATCTCGTAAGGGAAAACAGTGTCATTAATAAGAACAGAAACACCAGCGGCTGCTCCAAAGTCTTGCTAAAAGATTGAAAACAAAAAGTAATTACAATAAGTGAGTGCAAGGCTGAGGATAATCAAAGATGAGAACACACTTGGTTACTGACGCATATCAATAAGACTTTTAAATACAGAACAATGTTATTTCTGATAAAGTCAACAGTGTAAAAGGCTTTTCGATTGCAGTGAAGAAATCTAACCAGCCACAGGATGAAGAAACCATTAAGGTCTAACATTTACATCTAAAAGAACAGTTTTATTAGTCTGCAAAACAATACTGCTGTATCAGTAAAAAAAAGAATATAAATTGTGATATAAGGGGTGACCCCAAAGAGTGGACGATTTCTTTTCTATTCTATTTGGAGGACTGTGACTCGACTGCCAGTCTTCCAGTCAAATCGTTGCAAAATGTGGTTGCAATGGATGGAATGGTGGCAGAAAAATGAGGAGAGATAAGCCTCCAAGTGGTCCAGGGCTGCAAAAACAATAACATCCACTCCAATAGAGTCCTGCATGGGGCCAATTTTACAAAGCTGCACCTGCCAGAACGTGTTAGGATAATTACCAAACCAGACCTGATACCCGTTGTTATTTTCTGAACTTAACCTGGAGACACGCACCCTGCACCGCCCCTTAATGCATTAGGTAAGCTCAAAACCCGTCCCCTTCAATTGCATTATTTTCTTTCTTATAATTTTTTATATTAGATAGTTTTGTCTCTGTTTTCATTTTCAATGGAAAAATGAAACTACCAGTTTTTTTTTGTTGTTTTTTTTTTACGAACTTCTGAACATGCTTTTAAACTGGCTTTTGAACCACGGCCACCTGTCTATATTATTTTGCTATTTGGGGGAGTTTATTTGATCAAAACATGGCTGTGCATAAAGGAAAAGTCATTTGCCGTCCTTCATATCAGCTGCGCTCTGCTCCTGGCCTTTCTAACTTTTACTTTCCTCTTTAATTGGTTAAGACTTTTACTTTGTTATTTTTGTCTCTTTTGTGTTATTATGTAATTTTTCATTTAGGCAAGGTGGATTCGAAATTATATTGTTTACATTTACTCGGAGCAGGAACAGGTTTTTAAGCCCTTTAATTTCCTTTCCTTTAAAGAAACAAACAAAGAAAAATAGGTTTATATTTGTCTTCAAGCGAAAAGTGCTAATTGAAAAATAAAAATCAAAGATTTCTACATTTTAAACGAGCATCATGAGTGAGATGAAAGACAGATTAAGGGAGACTGTAATACCATTGTTATTTTATAATGAATGAAATATGTGTAATGAGGTGTTTTAGCCCTTTTCTCCAAGCGAAAAATGCAAATAAGCTGATGAATTACTGAGGGATAAACATGATTTGACAAATTGTAAATGAAAGGCAAGATCCATCAAATCAGATATGACTATGAAAATTATTAGTCAGGGACACCCCATAGTTTATATCAGACATTGTTTGTGACAGTGTTGTGTATGTTCTAGGTAATTCAAAAGTTTATGCAAACAAATACAAACTGGATATACGATTAAGGCTGCAATTACTTTAGGTCGTTTATACTACATAAAGGGAAATGCAGCATTTTCAGTGCTGATACACTTGAGAATGATTGTTTAGTTCAAAAGGATCTCATCATTCTCATTTTCTTTCTTTCTTTTTGCCTTTACATTTTTAGGATGTAATTAGAACTAGGGAGGCAACAATAGAGACAAGGACAGGAAAACAAGGAGAAAGAGAATTAGGAAGAAGACATGGTTGACATCTGTCAAATTTTAAATGTGGACTATAATAAAAGCTGGACAACTCTCATGCCTCTTTCACTCACTCAGCTTTTTATCTTTATTGGCTGCTTGCTCACACCCATGAAAACACTAAGTCATCCTTTTCCTTTCTTTTTTTCCATTCTCACCTACACTTCTAACTCATTACTCAACATGTTTCTTCAGCTCATTTTTCCACTGGCTGTTTTGTGAAGATCCCTGGAGCCAAATCAACTAAGGCATCGTTCAAACCTTCTCCGCATGAGGGGAAAACAGCTAAATTGTGTATCAGCATCATCATCTGCTAGATTAACAAGATCAAACAGTGTATTTTAAACCTATTATCTATTATCTTTTCCAAATGCTTTCGATAGTTGTAATGCCTCAGCTGAATCAAATGGTGAATGAAACTCAAAAGGATGCTACATTAAACATCAGATAAATGAAAATTAGACATTTTATTTAAATATATGCCCCAAGATGGTCTGATACTTTTAAACTTTGCATTCAATTAAACTCTTCCTACTTCCTCCATATTTATCTGCTCTTGCAATCATCTTTAATTAAAGTGGATAGAGAATCAAAATCGTCATTTTCATTTGTTTGACGTTGTCTCAGAGTCTCCCTGCAGTTGAGAAAAAACACACGAAGAGCCAGGCAGCGTCATAATCTCCTTTTCCGGTATTTCCCGTTTTTTGAATTGCAGCCAGAAAATAGGCGGATGCGTTTTTGACTGTAATGTGACTTCACATTACAATGAGCAGCCCCTCCCGTACAGACACAAACCGCTCACCCATTTTAACACACGCCCCCTTCGAAATGTCCTCGTCAAACTAGAGCAGATGGGATCGTTCAGGCAGGAAGTCAGTCGATGAAAAACAAAGTTAATCCGGTCGATTTCAACAATAAAACAATGTAGGCTATATTGACTTTTACTTTGAAACCCCCAGTTCCCGCCGTGTTCTTCTGTAAATGCGCTGCTGTACACTGAAGAACCATCTCACCCCCAGTTATAACTTTTAGCCCTGGTCTCCCTAAATTCTGTCTTTATAAATAATGTAACGTTAGGTCACTGTATGAAATCATATTTATAGTGAAAGAGGCCAGCAGCGGATTTGCCAGCAGAGTGGGATATGAACATAAATCAGACAGCAGTGGTGCTGCAGCGGTATTTAGTGAGCTGATTAAATTAATAAAAATAGGCAGGGGGAACTCCGGGGGAAGTGGAAACCTGCAGTACTGCCAGCGAAAGTGCAATTCTGGTGTGATGATTCCGATCTGCAGCAAAGTCACTGAGCTTGTGGTAGGACAGGGAAGCAGGCGCAACGTGCGTTATTGTGTGTGTTGTCGCATGCTCGCCGCTGCCGCGTGCTCGCGTGTGGTTGGTTTAAGGGGTGAGCTATGGTAAGTGAAAGGTGACACTGATGTCCTGCTGTGACACGTCAGTCACCTTAGGCGGGGAATCAGT
>JAVQJG010207629.1:0-14806 GCA_036024015.1 Craterocephalus amniculus
AGACTCTCATGGTAAAAAGAGCAACTTTCCAGCAGAATGAAACATGTTTACAGCCTGGTACAAAAACCATTTTAGCTTAAAAAATCCCACTTTGTCTCTGTAACATTGTGAAACATAAAAGGGATTTTTTTTTCTCTCATCTCAATTTACCTTGATTTTTTATTTGCTTGCTTTCTCCTGCTAATTCAAGATTACTTCTACTATTAGACGTATTAATTTTCAGATTCAGCTTCCGTTGCGAGAGGGATGTAGATTTAATTTTACGTTTTAAAAAAAATACTCATTTTAAAAAGGTTAGACCCCTTTCAGCCGTTTCTGAAACGTTTCTGATGTGTCTTACCGCCGGGTGCTTGTCCAGGGACACGGGGCCGTATCTGTCTCCGGACGCTTTGAAGTAGCTGTCCATGAAAAGAATTTCAGCGTTCTTCAGCGACCACAAGCCGCAGAAACCGGAGTTGTTGACCGGAGTTCCTCTCTCCGCTACGTTGAACTGGTGAGGAAAAGAGACCAGTTTAACTCCTGGTACGGGTGGCTGGGCCGTATCAATCACATTTCATGTCTCCATCATTTTTCTTTTATCACGATATGCGATTTACAAGTTCACTCGGAAAACTAGAACAAGTTGGAAAAGTTAATTTGTTCAAGCAATTTAACATAAAAAGTGAAATCAACACATTTTATGGACATTTTTGTATTTAAAATCCATTTTTTTATGATTTCAAGCAATATTCTTTTTTTTTTAATTGGAGGTTTTATGAAGCTGCAAATCCTGATCAGCAACATCTAAACACATAAAAGCTGAAATATATTGATTTGCAAATGTACATTTGATCTTTGAGGTTAAGTTACAGAAATGCAATGAAATTAAATAGAATAGAATAAAATAGAAACTTTCTCAGGATATTCTCATTTCCTGAGTGGTACCTGTATATCTCCATATTATTTTGTTTGGTCAAAGAACCAAAGAGACGGTTGAAATTTCCAGCCATGGCTGCTAAAAGCACATATGCATGAAAGTTATTGAATAAAATAAAGGTATTAAAATAACAAAAATATTTTTCAGCAAAGATACATTGTACAAAATGCAAAAAAGAGAAACTTCTAACTCAAAACAAGCTAAGTGGCTGAAAACGATGATCCCTCCTTCTGTATCTCGTGTGAAAAGGTCTCCATAAATCTGAAAATCTCCGTATGTTTTCCGTTCTTTCCACTGACCTGAGAGTTGTTGTTTTCAAAGTCGTTGAAGTATCTGACGTTTGCGTCCTCGGCGGTCAGGATCTCAGCGGGACATTCGGCTTTCATCAGGTCCTCCAGAGCCGACCGCACCTGTTCCATCCCATAAACCCATTAGATGATCGTCTCCATGCAACGCTGAAGAACAAAACGCAGGAAAAACGCACGCACCTCCTCCTCGGTGGCGTTGAAGGCGACGGGTTTGGTCGGGACTCCCCCCCAGAGCAGCGTGAAGGTCTTCATGCTGCTTTGCCCCTTGGTTACCTCGGCAACAGAGATGTTGGTGTCTGAGCCGAAAACCTCGTAGTGAAGCAGCTCGAAGTCCCCTGCAGGTGAAAAACGGGTCGTTTGGTGATTAAAGGAGCCATACTTGATATTATTTGAATCTTTCTAAAAAAAATGGTTTCTACACGGTGTATTATGTGGTAAAAGGGGTAAAATCGTTGTAAATCTGCCGATTGACTGTTTCATGTTGTGGAAATTACACACTGGCGCTTTAAAGAATCGATTGTTTCTAGCTGGAAGCGTCAGAAAACTTGTTATTTGTGCATATTATCGTAAATAAGACGCCTGCAGGGAGTAAAACCTGCAGAAAGCATCATTATCTGGAAAGATAATTTAGTATTTAGTGACGAGACAGCGGTCGGGGCTTCTCCTTTACGAAAACCATCATTTCCAGCTCACCTCGGTGGGAGTTGAATGTGACTTCGTAGTGAGACCCTCGGCCGTCGTCCTGCTTGCTGACCTGCACCGTGTCGGGTTTGACGGACCACAGCTGGTTCAGAGCCGCCTCCAGCAGCGCTGCAGAGGCGCCGACGGGGATCGGACCTGCAGCACACGGACCCCGAGCTCATTAACAAACGACCCCGTTTTCCCGGGAGTCGGCCGGCCGTTCCCGTCCGCCGTACCGGTTTTGGCGTCTCCGTAGCCCAGGCTGAAGAAGGTGCTTCCACAGAGATGGCTGGCACAGCTGCTGCTGACGCTCAGCCTCTGCACCTCTTTGACGGCCGCCACGCCGAGCGGCCACGACTCGAAGGTGAGCACCTGGGCAACAGGTGTGACTTAGCTGAATCAGAGTCGCGTTTTTGTGGAAGACGAAACTTCTTTAAAGACAAACTTGGTAAAATGGAAGGTTGTTGGAGAAATTCCTACCTGCTCCTCATCAAACGCTTCGTATTCAGCCACAATGTTCTGAACTTCGTTGACGGCGTCCTCCGTCTGCTCCTGTGTGAACGGACTCTGCTCTTGGAGCAACAGGATGTTGATGTGCGCTTTGCCGCTGTGTTCGTAGTGCAGAAGCTCCATGTAGTAGCTGCGGAGAAAAAGATTCAGCTTCTTATCCACAGGAACTTTAAGGGGTGGGAGGAGAAAATCGACTTACATAAATATTAAAATTTTTTGTTTCATGATTTTTTAGTTGATTTTTTTTTGTTTGGGTTTAAAAATTACAAAAAAGTATAAAGTAGTCTCATAGCATTATAACAAGCAGAACTAATGCGTGGCTGCTGGGTTGGGTTTTCTGAATTTAGTTTTTTATAAATGCAAAAAAAATGTAATTTTTCTAAACTTTTTTTTCTTTTAAACTTGTTTTTTTCTTGTTTTAAACGTGTTTTTTTTTTTTATACCAACATCACGGTCTGGCTGCTATCGTGTGTTTGAAAATTTTAAATGCTCCTAGTTCAAATTGTCCCAACGGTCACAATCATGACCGGTATTAAGACAACTATTTTATACATTTTGCAATAAAATGGTTAAAAACAAATTATTGGTTGGTTTGAATCTATTACTGATAAGTAAAAATCTTCAAAACTAACTCTTGTGTTATCTGCACTTTTGTTGCGAAATGTGGTTCTTGATTGTATTTAAAAAAAAAAAAAACAACACAATTTTAATCCGATCTGCACACAAAAAAATTGTGAAAGAATTGGATGGGAAAAATAGCCTAGTGACTTCCTGTCTGCTGTGAAATAATGCAACCATACTTACGGTTTTCCTTTCTCCAGAACCAACACGTCTGATTTCTGGGACTCCAGCAGGTAATACGTGTACACGTAATAAGACTGGAACGCAACTTTAACCTGAGGAAAAGGAAGTAGGAAAACATCAGGAGCAGGAAGGAAAAATGAATCAGTTAAACGGAGAAATAAACGTACCTTATCTTCCGGTCGGGAGGAGTTGCTGAGGTAGAGCTCACATTTGTCGTCGCAGTGCAGGTAGATGGTGAATCTGCCGCTGGCCGGAGGCACCAAGAAGCCCGAGGTTCGTGTGCTGAAGAAGTTAAACTCATCAACAAAGGCGTGGGGCAGCGAGTCGATCCACCGGCTCCAGTAGCCGGTTGTGTTCTCGTTGTAATTCCAGATGTTGGTCAAGGTGTGAGACCTGGTGTTGTTCCATACCTCCATCTTTAAGCCCCTCCCACCTACACACACAAAACATCAAAATACGAGGCTGAAAATGTACGTTTTTTTCTGATAAATGATCCTCGATGGAAACCTGCTGCCCAGAAACTTCGTGCAAACATTTGAACATCTTTAGCGGGAATTATCAACCGTTACGCAGATGATGCACGACTTTATGTTTCTATCACCATGACGACTGCAGCCCAGCAAACTTACTGAGTCAGAGTCTGGATGGAAATAAACATCTGGATGAGAGCGGCTCAGCATCGGTAAACACCTGGAGACCAGGTTCGTGACCCCGCGCACATCTGACAGCTTCTTACCATCAGCAGAAAGTTGAGCTCCCAGTAAGACCAGCAGCAGAAACTGATCTCCAGTAGTAAGCAGGACTAAATAGATCTGAACACATCACACCAGTTTTATATCTTTCTTCTGGTTTCCTGTTTCTACTGGTTTCCTGATTCTACTGGTTTCCTGTTTCTACTGGTTTCCTGATTCTACTGGTTTCCTGTTTCTACTGGTTTCCTGTTTCTACTGGTTTCCTGTTTCTACTGGTTTCCTGTTTCTACTGGTTTCCTGTTTCTACTGGTTTCCTGATTCTACTGGTTTCCTGTTTCTACTGGTTTCCTGTTTCTACTGGTTTCCTGATTCTACTGGTTTCCTGTTTTTACTGGTTTCCTGTTTTTTCATGTTTGCTGTCAGGCACAGTGACGAGGGAGTGAAACAGTTAAAAATGTCTCTAAACTTATGGTTATGATTTCAGACATGTGGAAGGACTATTTAAAGGTTTTAGAGACAGTGACGTGGGTGATGCGGACAGTCAGAGAGCCACGGGATCCTCCGGGCATCAGTACAGTTAAAGTGCACCGTCTCCCACTTTGTAAAAAACGGCTTTTTCTGGTCCCTCAACAACGGAGGAATCATTAGCAACCATCAAATGAGTCTGGAAGGACGTCGAACGTAACAAAGTCCAAGAATAACGGGAGCGAAATTCAGGAAGATCCAGGCTTGCTGGAGAAGAAACATTAGCCGTGTTTTATTTCTAAAGTAGGTCATCATTTTCACACACCAACGGCAGTGAAAAAAACCCCAAAACAAAGCTGATAAAAACATGGAACCTGATACAGTAATCATCTTTTAACCATCACAAACATTTTCTCCGTGCTGACGCTGCTCGTGTTGATTTTTGGCCCCTCGGCTGAAATGGAAACACTGGGAGTACTGGTTTGGGTGATCTGAAGCATGTGTTCTCTGACAGATAAGAGATTATCTGTTACAGCCGACGGCTCATCAAGGCCCAGAGAGAGCTGATGAACCGTGACACAAAACAAACACGGATACTTCAGATTCCTTCCGCCGCTCAGATAAAGACGGCGTGTCCTCACCCGGGTACGCCGTCACGCTGCCGTCGCCGGGCGGCTGCTCGGCTGTCCTGCACGTTATTCTGTCATCGGCCACGCTCTGGACGTCACACGGCAGACCTGCGAGACAAACGTCACTGTCAGAAAGCAGAAAATGTCCTTTTTCCCTTCGTCTGACTGACAGATAAAACAACATTCAGTCCTGGTAACATCCTCTGTAGAGATGCCAAAAAAAAATTGTTTTCATCAGAATTTAGATTCTTGTTCATCAAGATTCTGGATCGTTTGAAAATTTACAAGATTTTTTTTTTTTTTAAGACTTCAAAATTATTTTCTTGACTTCTTTCAAAGCTGCTTCTAAATGACAAAGTCATGTTAATCTCTACAAGGTTAGCAACATTTAAACTGTTTTTTTGATAAAAATAATCAGTTTTCTATCAGCTAATGAGACAAGTCCTCAGAGCTGTTTCTGGCTTATAGAGGAACGGAGTTATTCAGCACGTTTTGTTACTAAAGAGGAATGAATGTGAATCAAGATTAGTTTGAATCAAGAATTGATTACAGAATCAGAATCGAATTGAGTCGTGAGTCTCTGTAAGATTCACATCCCTAGTCCTCTTTTTACTTCACAGCTAAGCTGAATGTTTAGGATCTACTACTGCAAAAGTACAAGTTGAATTGTCTGAAATTCAGGTCTGAATATTCTGATTTAAGTCTTTTTGGATTGACTGATTTACTCCTGGAATCAAAGTATGAAATAATAAAAAGAACGATAACATGAAAGAGTTTAAAATATTTTTCCAGCATGGTCCCTGGTGTTAAAACATCAACAAAAACAGGAACAAAAGAGTCTTGTTCTGCAGAATTACGCAAAGCATGAGCCACCAGAAGCATAACACCGGAGTAAAACAGCTTTCTGCTTGTATTATTCACTCCTGGCAGTGTGCAGGGACAGCTGCTTGCCCCAGTATTATAATTATATCACCTATAATCATATCAGATTTATCAATTTAATCTGGGATTTTTTATCAGGGTCGTCAAAATAAAACCATGAATCTAAAATCAGCTTATTTTTTAACACAGAAATCCTGCATATTCATGCAGACTGACAGATTTCAGGCTTTATGTTTGGAGGATCCTGCAGGACAACCCATCACATATAATACTGGGGGGGTCATGAACATCCATGTACAGCGTCAGGAAGTTTAACCACCACTTTGCGGGAGCGTGAGGACTTTGGTGGAACCCTGCATGTGATAAAACCTGAGTTATGTTGTTATATTGGTGGTCAGAATTTAAGCACCGAAGCAAAACCTTCGCTACGACCCTGAACATGCTGCCCGAGAACCTCAAGGCCTTTTTCTGTCTTTCTTTCTCTATCTTTTTTAATTCACAGATTTATTTGTTTTTATTGATTTGTTTTATCCAAGCAGATACTTTCCATTTACTCCTTTATTCACATTTTATCCCTGTCGCTTTTATTTGAGCTTATTATTCTACATATGTAATTCTAGCGGTGTCCAGCGGTGGTGGATGGGTGAAGGGATCCCCTGAGATAATGTTTCCTCCCGCAGCGTCGGGCCAGGTTTTGTTTTTAATTTCCTTATTAATGTTCAGCTGAAGGGTGTGTGTGTGCGTGTGTTTGTGCGGGGGGGTGAATGCATGTTGTGTGAGTGAGATTATGATCTGGTGGTTGGTTTAAAATGGTTAGTGTGCTTTTATGTTGCTACTTCCTGTATGAAAAGTGCTTTATAGATCAAATGTGATTGTATCTGGATGCTGAATCTTCCCATGATGCCACGCAGAGCTCCTGGGAATCGCTCCTACCAGCTCCCATCAGCCTTTAACCAACATCCACATTCAGCACGTTTCATCTGCACCCTCACTTTCGACTCAAAGTTTTCAGGAATTTTCTGGGTGAAATAATGAGAATTACAATGAGCTGAATGCTAAACATTCTTGGTTTAAAGCCCATGGACACCTCAGCTTTTCACCAAACAGGAAGTCAGAGATGCACTTCCATGTTTTGTTTGACGTGCCACATATAAGATGAAAAGACGTCTTTCAGGATCAAACAGGTGTAACGATCAGTCAGCAGTGTGTGAAGCGACTCCCGGTCGTCACGGTCTGCTCGTCACCACAGCGTCTGAAGGATTATTTTCTTCTCACGTGACAACTCTCTGCTTTGTTTGTTTAAAGTATGCACGCATTGTTTGGGGCTACAGAGGGCTGTCGCCGCAGCATGACCTCCGGCTGCAACAATGCGTAGCCTGGCATGGTAACGATGTACGGCGCGGCGAGCCGTGCATGGATACCAGGACGCACGCCGAAGAAGCATCCATGTGCTTTGATGTGCTTTTTGTTTTTTGATCGTTTGTCCCACTCAGAATATGTTGAGCATATTGATGTGTGCATACTGCATGTGAACTCCCTAGGCCTTTTCATTTATATGTATCTATATATTTTCTGCTTTCTCTGTGGTTATTTTCATGAAGGAGGAGTCAGCAGCAGCCTGTTAGCTGTTCTAGCTGTGCCTGGGGATGTTTATGGCAAATGTGGGGCTTCAAGATTCCTGGATGGTAGGGGGACGGAGTTAGGGAAGGTGTCTGTGGGCCTGTGGTTCTGTATTAAATTAAATTAAATTAAATTAAATTAAATTAAATTAAATTAGTATCTTTTTTTCCATTTTTTAATGTTTATTTTTTATTTTTTATTTAGGTCCTTACCCTGACTCTGTCATCATGAGGTGAAAGGGTGGGGTAAAGAGGGTGGGTAGGAATGGGGTGGGGTGGAAAGAGAGAGGGAGGTAAAGGACCAGTTGGTAGCATGCTATCAACACAATCTGTGTTCAGACAACATTATCCTGATTGCTGGTAAACGCGCTCATATGTATATATGATATGCTTCAAATACATTTAGAAAATTGATCACAGAAAAAAAACCGGTGCGTGGTTACCCCCAACCAGGACACGCGCCGGCTCGTCGGTCTGGTCGAAGAAGCGTCCGTGGACTGTCAGCAGAGTCCCGCCCTCCATGCTGCCGCTGGACGGAGAGACCCCCGTCACCTCTGACACACACAAACACACACACACACACACACACACACCGGGACGTTTCACCGTGAGAAGAAACAGGAGCTGCAGGCGGTTCGTGCAGGAGAATCACAGCGTTTCTGTACCTGCGAAGGTCTGGAACATAGAGAGTTTTCCCAGCGAAGAAACCCAGAACAGCTTCTTCTCCGGTAAACTCCTGAAGAAATCAGAAAGCGATGACGTCATCGGATACAAATCCCAGCCCACGAGGAGTCGCTCAACGTCAGGTGGATATGATGTATTTGCCTCCAATTTATTTGTGTTTTCTCTGCTTTGTTTTTGTTGTTTACGTTTTGTCATCTTCCGTTTGAAGTTTTGGTGTCTTTTGTGTTCATGTTGTGCTTTGCAGAGCTCTTGCTCTTTCTGCTCTTTCTGGTTATGGAAACAAGTAAGAATACCTTTAAAATCAAGTTGAAAGTGTATTTATTAATGCAAGGAGCTATATGATTATTTGTTACTTGTGATGTTTAAAGTGGCTATTGGACCTTTTCTGTTGAACCTCATAAATAAGAATTTTCAGATTTTGAGTTGATTATAAAGCCAACATGATCTAAATTAAATTAGGTAATGATTTTTACCTCTTCTTTTATGGAATGTTTTGTTTGTGTAATATGCTGTATAGATGACTGCATATGTAAAATGGATATGAAAATGATGTTCTTGACCACAGGAAGAACAGCACTCATTGTTGTATGAGATAGCTGATGGTGGATCAATAAACAATGAACAATGATAATGAAATGAAGATGAGATTGTCATGTCGATGTATATATGTAGATATCTCTTTGTATATCATGTAAATACATGAACTGAACGATAAAAAAAGGAGCTGCAGTACATCTTACCTTCCGAATTCAGCATCCAGGATGTAGCTCATGTTGTGATGGCCTGTCGGAGGAAAACGTGGTCACTAAAGGACAGTTAAACGGTTTCTATGGTAAAAGCTGTGGTTCCTTCGTACCGACATACGTCCCCGTCATCTTGCAGCTCATGTACCCCCACTGAGAAGACTCGGAGTCCAGCTGCAGGTTATACCTTTAACGTGCAAGAAAACCAAAGCAATAACAAGGATATAATGAGTATCTGCATTTATACGGACGTAAAACAAGCTTCCTGCAACGAACCCCACTTTCTCCCAGTTCAGTTCTGTCTCATTTGCTGCCTTTTAGTATGATTCCATGAAGAGAATTACTTATGGTGATCTGGCTGCAGTTCTTACAGCTGCAGATACCGATGTCTGCTTCAAAATTAAAGACCTGATATCGGCTGTTCCACCGATAAGATAGCTGATAAAATACCAGGCGTGGGAGAAAGATCAGCCTTCAGAGGGACGGGAGCTCATATCTCACCGCTTCTCACGGTTTAGTTTGACGTGTTATACATGATGCAAGGTGAAATATTTTTAGGCGTTGATGTTACATCAGTCTCAGCTTTTTTTTTTTATATTTGCATTTCCCAACAGGCCAAGAGTGAGCAAAATACTACTGGACTCTGTTATATGTTATGTTATTCAGCCAATGACTGTGATCTGATCACATCTGAATTCCTGAAAACTGAATCATAGTTCATCCTTAACTTTATGAGCTATTTCACTAACGGACAGATCAACGCTGCAGAATACATGACCTCCATATCGTGCATCTTTACTTTACCTTCACCGGGACGATGAGCTGCGACTTAAGAGTGTTTTACTTACAACTCATCGGACTCGGGTTTCAGCAGCTCACACGGCATTCCCCCCATGTAAGATCTGAAAATGCACATGGAATCGTTCACTGAGGGTGCGTACCAAACCATGAGCACTGTATCGTTTGTATCAAACAATAACATCATTTTTATGAACGAGTCCTCTGATGTAGGGCTGAAAGATATATCGTTATCGTTCTATATCGAGATATGAACATTCAAGGTATTAATATTGAAAAAGCAGCAATCTGAACGATTGAAAAAGCAACAATCTGAACGAACTCCTCAAACTCGTCCTGCACGTACAGATTTCATTTAAATCAGTCCGATCAAGTAGCAGTTTTTGTAGTTCGATGACAATCATCTTATTTCCTCCTCGTACCTGAGAAATCGCACGTCGAGGCCGTTTGAGCTCTTGTCCGTGTTGCTTCCGTACACGTCGGAGAAAATCCGTCCTCGCAGCGTCACCAGCGTTCCTGCAGAGGTGGAGAAGCGAGTTAAACGTGGAGATTTGAACAGAAGTCGTCACATCTCTGCACGCCGTGCCGGTGGTACCTGGGGGGCCGCTGACCGGACTCAGGGAGGAGATGGTGGGCGTGCGATACCAGACGGACTGAGGAGAGTCACAGGAAACATGAAACCAGGAGAAACCGGGCGACCCAAAGCTGACCGACGAGCTGGTTTACTCACGTAGAAGCTGCAGTGGTAAGGCTTGTAATCCCCGTTACAGATGTTGTTGTCGGGGATGGGGACGCCGTCCACGCTGACGTGCACCACATACTGGCCCTCCGGCATCGCCCTGCGGGGGACAAGATGCTCCTTTCACACTGCGATGCCACTAATGTGACTCTTAAAAAGCCAGGAGAGTCAGCGCACCTGGTGTAGCACAGAATCTGGTTCCCATGCGTCGAGTCTCTCTCCACGTCGCAGGGCACCGACAACGTATCCGACACCAGAGTCACGCGGTTTCCAAACATGTCGTCTTTGGGGTTCAGCTGGAACTGGCGCTCCTGAGCGAAACCTAGCCAAGACAAGCCAGAAGGGTCGCAATGTACATGTTTGAGACAAATGAGACGCATCTGATGCTGGATCAGGATTTTCAGGACAAACCGGGTTCTGAATCTGCTGCCTGGATCCGTGGATAACTTCATTCACCAATGAAATAAAACCTAACTGATGTAAAATCCTCCAACAATTGACACGTGGTGTTCCTCAGGGTTCTATTCTGGTGCCTCTTCTACTAAACATCTACATGTTAGTAATAGCACAGATTAGGGCTGAGCAATACTTTGAGATTTTCAAATATAATTTTATAGATTTTGTCATGTAATGTGTAACAAGCTAAATATTGTTAAAACCTCACCTATTTTTCTCCAGAAAATCCAGGTTTTTCATCCTATTTTTCTAAAGTTTAGTCCATCAAATATAAACATCTTGATCATATCTTTGTACATATATTTGCTCTAAAACGGGAATTCGGTTATGTTTCGATGACAATGCAGTTATTTTTTGGCCTGGCCCACTAAGACTGAGTTGTGCTGAATGTGGCTCCTGAACTTAGATGAGTTTCACACCCCGTATAGCTTAACATATGCATTGAATCAATATTTATCAAAATATATTCATAAAGCACTTTAAAACTTCCCGTTTTGGATGAACTGGTTCTCCTACCTTCTCCGGTGATGGTGAGTCTGGTCGCTCCGTTGGTGCTGCCTTGATGTGGGGAAACATATTTAATCTTCTGAGCACCTAAAAGTAAAGTTAAAGGCAAATGTAAACACTAGATACATTTAAAATCACGCAGACTGATGAGAGAAAGTTATTTTCTTGTCTCCCACCGCAGCAGCAGCACAGAGCGACGAGCAGCGCCGCCGGCCTCCACACGGACTCCATCCCGGAAAATTCCCGGATTCCTCTGCTGCCGCACCTGCACGCGCCTGCTCGCGACACCTGGGTAAAGCTGGGAGACTGGAAAGTTTATTTTTAAACTCTTAAAACCACTTCAGGGTGATTTTTAACACGATTTAAGCCAGAAAAATAAATAAATCACGAGTTAAGGGTGAAAATGTCCCAAAATGAAAAAGAAGTTCTGTTATTTATCGGATTGGGTGGTAAATATGTTACAGAGCTTTTTGCATTAATTTAAATGTAAAATGGACCCCTCTCACCTGCTGACTGGATGAAAGAAACTCGTTTGCACCTGTCCTCGTGCACAGCGCGAGGAGCCGTCTGCATCCAGAGAGGTGCTCCGGCTCTTATAGGCTCCTGCGGTTCCGCCTCTCACCTGGAGCCGCTGGGAGGAGACTGGGATCGGCCCAGCACAGCATCTCTGGAACCAGGCCAGCTGGACATCAGAGTAAAAAAAAAACGTCCGAGGGAAGAAATCTGAGTCAGAAATCCCGCGTCATGACGGGAATCAAGTGTTATTCTGGCGAAAGTCAAGCGGAAGTGAAAGAAGAAGAAAAAGAGGATGGTTTTTTTTTTCTTTTTTTACTTGCATAAATGTAATGTGTTGGCCTTTAACGCAGCAACGTACAAGCCTTTTTAAGCTAATGCAATCATAATGACCTTTTTGCGTTGATATCATTTTTATCTTCATTCCAGCTTTTTTTTTCTTTAAAGCAAAGAAATATCTTTATTATTGTCATCAAAATAAAACATTTAGGGCAAAAGTGGTAGACGTACAATTATGAACATGTAGGCCTAGGTAGTATAACTACATATATCAGAGTAAAGTCAACGTAGCCTTCCCCACATAAGTTAGGGATATTGCTATTATAGGGCTTTCCTATTTGGTCAGAATTTTAATGAAATGAGTTAAAGTTCCCTTTGATATTACTCATTTTGAATGGGAAAAAAACCATTTTCATTTGTTTAATATTTAACAACTACTGGATGTTATGACATCCAGTGAACTCTCACAATATCCCTAATTTATTAGGAACGGTGACAACGATGCTCATGCTGCAGCATGCAAGCTGACGTTGGAAAGAAGAGCCAAAGATTTCAGATCTGATGGATCAGCCCAGGGGACACGGAGATTCTCCTCCTGATGCTGGGATCAGAAGCACTGTGAAGACCTTATTTAACATCACAAGTTTTCTTCCAGAGCAGAACAAATCCCTAAGCTGTTTGTTGAATGATGAAATAATAATTTATAACTTAAGAGGTAAACTTAATTTCAAATCTTTGTATGCCCGCACAACAAAAATGAGTTATGTTCTTGTCTGTGAAATAAACCTGTGGAACAGCTTGAATGTGGAGTTAAAAGCATTTGTTACCTTAAAACAGTTTAAAAAAATTTTTATGAAAAAAAGATTTATTAAAAAAAATATGGCAATGTAGAAAGTCATTGAGGATCACCAGCTACTGAGTGAAATTGTGTTATGTTTGGATGTTTTGTGTTTGCTTCTTGGGTTGTTGAGTGAGGAGCTGACTGGCCTTCTGTAAGGGGAATATCTTGATGTGGATGGGCGGGAATTAATAAGTTCCAACCATTCCTTTTCAAACATGGAAAAGGTTCATTGTTTTGGTCTGTATGTGGTGATTTTGGTTTTTATTTTCTGGTTTACTATTTTCATTTGTTGTTTGCTCACTTTCTTCCTTAGTTTTCTTCTTATCATGTTCGGAATAAGTAAAAAAGAATGTATGAATGAATGAAAACATCCTGATAGGTGAATGAAAACAGCAGGTCATGCTCTCTGACCACTTCCAGCCCCGGTCACTTCATAAAAACGCTGGCATTCATGATTTATTATGACTGATTCCAAGATAAAGAAACTATCTTCAGTCTGAGTATGACTTAGCTCATTCAGGGATACAACTTACATTTTTAAGGTTTTTGCATTTCAGAATATAATCAAAGATGTCTTCAGCAGATCCTGTGAGACGGTAAATAAATAAAAATCGGAAATTAAGTGGGTGAAACATGAAAATCAATGCAAAGATCTGTTTCCTTCATGCCAAGGAGGAAAGACCCCGCCATGATCTTAGAAAAGCAGCTGTTGCTGCTAGAAGCTAATCAGGAGTCCATCCTTCTACAGAGGGAACGAAAACCAGCAAGAGCTCTTCTGTGAACTGACAGAAACACATTTCTTTAAATCAGAATTTTAAATAACACCTGAAACCAAAGAGAACATGCAGCAGGTTGATGCTTTGATTTGGATTTATTTATGCATTTTGTGGTGTGTAAAAGGTGAATGGGGTGTGTGTGAATCTCTTTAAGGTTCATGAAGCTGTCTGCAGAAACTGTAAAGTCTCTGTGCAGGAAGATTTAATTTCTCTTTTTCTGGTCTCTAAAAGATTATGATGTCTTTTTATTTTCTATTTGTGTCTACTATGACATAGTTGTGTTTTCTCTGCACAACGATCGATCAATTAGCCGTATCCTAAAAGTCTGCAGGCCTCGGCTAAAACAGGATGATGCAATCTATTCTGGGAAATTTCAAGCGTATTTATATGAAAACAGGGAAGTTAACAAGTTTATTAAAAGCTGAGATGTTGAAACGCTTTCCTCATCGAATGAGAATCATTGCTCATAAAGATATGTAGTTAATATGTGATGTAACAGAGGAAGGACAACTTAATATTACCCTCCTCAAGTAATATGGACAAGTGTTGGTCTGCAGGATAATTTGTCCCGTCTAGAGAAGAAAACGCAAAATTCTCAACAGTCACTCAAATAATTGGAGACTGAAAAAAGTAATAACAGTTAAGAATTTACTAAATTATAATTTAGTGAAATATGACATTGTTTCTTAATTTAGTTGAGTTAGAAAAAAAAATAGGTCCTGGATCAATGAGAGCACTCTACTGATTAACAGTGAGCCAGAATACCTGTAGACAGGTGTGGAGTCTGATGGAAGGTTCCAGAAAACACCTGATTGCAGTGAATATAAAAACTGTCATGCAATTTTTATTGTCAAATTTTTATTGATTTTATCTATCTATCTATCTATCTATCTATCTATCTATCTATCTATCTATCTATCTATCTATCTATCTATCTATAGATATATATCTATCTATATATATA